>JACXGI010016480.1:0-15821 GCA_016801175.1 Esox masquinongy
ATTAAGCAATACATTTGGAGTGTAACACATGGGTTCTTGAACATCATGACATATCAACAAGAAATAATACACAGGAGTGACAACAGCTATTATTGGCCATGATGGACACAAGAAAAAGCAAGTAAGCAACAGGTAACCAAGTAACAAGTAAGGTAATATTTACGAAGGACAAAAACCTGGCTTCTGTGACTGGACAGTACTCAACAACAAATGACAGTAGTTGGGGGAAAGGTGTTGTTTGTTAAAGGAATTAGGGTAATTCTATATGTTGCCTTCTAAGAAATTACTTAATTTGAACTGATTATGTTCAATATTAAACGTTTAATTGTTTTTGCTATGATGAAAGACACCAAATCATGAATCTGTAGTTGCATTTTGTCATCATGAAATCATTTAAATGAATATATGAATTCATGTTTGTTATTGGGCCATTCAACAGTTAGCTAGACATATTCATGTTTATTAACACATGCACACCAATCATAATTTGCATCAAATAAGATTTGGATTGCAATATATTAATGTATTGATTGATGTTTTTTAAAATGTCCTTTATTAGTTACCTATTCATTTTGTAACATGTTTATTGACACAACCACACACAGTTCATTGTTTATAGATGCATTAATTAACTATTAGTTTATACCATTTTTCAATGTATTAGTTAATGTTTATTGAAATTACGTTCCAACAGTTAACTAATAATTAGTTCATATGTTTATTAACACATGCTCACATAATCAAGGCTTTATAGATGCATTAATAAGTCATCAATCCATGTCAATTAATTTATTTATTAATGATTATTACTGTATCCTTATTGTAAAGTGTTACCGATAATTCTAATGCAATTGTATACTCAACCTATACATTTTATCTGTTACATAAATTTTTTGACTCTTCAGAAGTATCTATAAAACAGCCCAAAATCCAGTTCCACCAATACAAAGTGGTCAAACCCAGTCACTTTCAGGGATGGGACACTCCTGTCCTCAGGTTGGAGTGGTGTCACTTATTCCCAATCCTAAGCAAAAGGATGAAAACCAGAAGTGTTTGAGATGAATAGCCCTGTTCTTTAACTACAGCCCCAGCAAATTTGAGAGGGCTTTCCATATCAGGCACTCAGGGATTAATTATGTTTTTTCAAAGACAGGCAGACAGATTTTTCCACCATTGTCATACACTGATTTGTTTCACCTGTCTCATGATTGTCTCCACCCCCCACCAGGTGTCTTCTATGTTCCTGTTACCCCTTGTCTGTTTATACCTGTGTTTTCTGTTCGCCCGCTGCCAGATCGTTTTTTTTCCCATGTTACCTGTTACCCCTTTCCTGCTCTGCCTTCCCAGTACCGATCCCCTTCTGTCCCTGACTCCGAGCCTGCCTGCCCTCCGGTACTTCTGCCATTTGGATCACCCATTACGACCTTTGCCTGTCCCCGACCTCGAACCAGCCTATTCCTCTGTACCCCGATAATCTGACCCATTGTCTGAACTCTGCCTGCCTGCCGACTACGAGACTGCCTATCCCGTAATAAACAATTTTGCACGACACCTCCTTTCTGCCTCTGTGTGGAACCACAACAATGCCTGTCACAAACAAAGACCAGAGTTACATACCAGGGAATAGAAAAGCAGACATTTCTAAAATGTACATTAGTTCAAGAAATTCCATAACAGTCCGCTTTTGAAAAAAACCCTTGCAATTTTTCTGAACAACTATGGGTGTTATGACAGAAACCAGTGATTTGGCAGACCAATCAGAACTTAGAATCTCAGCATATCCAGCCCCTTCTTTATCTCAACCAATCATGTGTAGCAGGAAAAGTCCTGTATTTTCCTGGTTAAACGAGGGTTTGTGTTGAAGATTTTATTTGCATTTACACTTCACATACTAGTTTTTCATTAAGTCACATTAACCCTCCTGGCCCCCCTTGAATACGGAGGGATTACTTGGACATTTTGGGTTGTCACGATGTAGGGGAAAAAGCAGAGGCAGAGGCAGATGCAGGAACAAAAATGACATTTATTCAACAAGGGTTAACAATCGTGGAAACAACACCAACACAAATACGGTTAACAGGCTCTTCTACCTAAGCAGAAAAAAAGAAGCTGGTACTCAGAATGGGGCAAAAGGCCTAAACAGATATCGTAGTTAAACAGGTGCGCAGCGCTAGATGCGGCTAGAAATGAACACTTTACCAGCTAACAGACAGCTTGATGTTGAGACAATACTAGACAATGAACTGGGGAGCTGAGGGAACATACAAACACCCACTAATGGGGAACGGGAATCAGCTGAGTGTCTGTAGAAGAAGACAGTCCGCTACATTCAAGAGCGCCCCGTTGAGAGGGTTAGGGAACGATGGTGACTAAAAGGCAGGTGACGTGGACCTGCACAGGGGAGGCGGTGTAGGAGGTGCTGCTCCTGGATGATCCGAGACATGGGTCCTACATTCATTCTGTAACAGGTATCATGAAATTTTATATATCTGTGTAATCATTATACTCTCAGTTACAATAAAAAAACATAAAAAGTGACTTCTGGGACACTTTTTAGAAAATGTATGTGTTGGAAAGGCAAAAACAATGTTCTACGGAGAACATTTCTGAGATATGGTAAAGTTTTTTGAAACCATAATGAAATTTATTTTCAATGGCATTTCCTGATACCACCATGCCTTTACTGTTGTATTACATTGTTTTTGGCTGTAACTAATGAATAAAATTAATAATACAATGTAAAAAATATGGGTTCCCCAAAAATATTTGGATTTGCCACCTTTGATATCAAACCATATTTCATTTTTTTGACAGACGCACACTTCATTCTGTTTTGATGTAATGACACCAAACGGCCACCAGATGGCAGCAGAGGACCAGTAGTGTTACACCACTCAGACGGGATGGTGCTAGTGTATAAAAATTCTGTTTTATTCCTTCACAGCAAGACTTATCACAAAACAGTTCAAGAGTACATCACCGCGCACACACACCGTGTCCTGTTATTCATGGCTTCGACTCCCACCTCAAAACATGTCTTATTCTGTGGTCTCTTGCAGTATCTTGTAACAACAAATCACTACTCATGTAACCACCTACTGGTGAGGTGAAGAAATGCATAACTTATAATAAAACTACAGGTCTCAATGCCTTACTAAACAGAATACAGATAAATTATGTATTATGTGTAAACCAACAAAAAAACTGGGTATTTCCAGGTGCTACATTCCATAGAGTATTGTCCATATCCTAGGGCCAGTGCATTGAGTCACACGTCATTGACATACAGTAGGCTAGTGTGAAGCCCCACCACACCCTAATGAGTCACACATCATTGACATACAGTGGGCTAGTGTGAAGCCCCACCACACCCTAATGAGTCATACGTCATTGACATACAGTGGGCTAGTGTGAAGCCCCACCACACCCTAATGAGTCATACGTCATTGACATACAGTGGGCTAGTGTGAAGCACCACCACACCCTAATGAGTCATATGTCAGTGTTTCTCTGGGTCCTCTTTCCCTCTGTGAACGACGGGGTTGCATGGCAGTGAGTTCTGGCTCCTGGTTGCCAGGACAGTCTGTAGCTGGAGCTGTCTGTGGCACCTCCTCGGTGTCAACTCTAGTAATGTCATTTGTTGTAGTGTCATTGTCCACAAGCACTGGGGCTGGAGTCTCAACCCTGACATCCTCTGTTTCAGGCTGAATTATTTCAGGAGCATTTTGAGGTGCAACATTTTGCTCTCCAGGCTGGTGGTGATGGTGCCTCAGTCTATTAGCCCAGTAGTATTCATCCTCACTTGAGCTCTCCGAGTCATCTGATGTATCTTCTGTTTTATTCTCCTTGTGTCTCTTTGCTTTTTGAATTGGCAGATTTTTTCCAGTTTTTTTAGCTGGTTCCTGCAATGGTAACACATCACAGGGCATTAACATGTTATGATGGAGGATTCTGCCTCTCCCTGTACCACTTTCAGACTTGACTTCATAAACTGGGCTGTTTTTCCCCTTTTGGCAGACCACAATGTGAATTTGCTTTTCCCAATATGAGCGCAATTTCCCAGGCCCTCCTCGTTCCGACATATTTCTCACAAGGACTCTGTCACCTGGAGAAAGCACTGCACATTGCCTCTTTTGATCATAGTATGTTTTTCCTCTTGCTGTAGTCTTTTTGACAGTTTTGGATGCAATGTCATACGCTTCTTTCATTTGTTGCTGCCATTTTAGAACATATTCCTCATGGGAGTTACATCCTTCCTCCTCACTTATCCCAAAAATTACATCAATTGGCAAACATGGCTTTCTACCGAAAAGCAAATAGAAAGGCGATTAACCTGTTGCTTCACTAGTCGTACAATTGTAAGCATGTAGAACTTTTCTCACATAGTCACTCCAATTTCCCTTTTTCTCTTCATCCAAGGTCCGCAGCATAGATAACAATGTACGATTAAATCTTTCAGCTAGGTTCCCTTGTGGGTGGTAGGGGGTTGTTTTAGAGTTTGCAATGCCCGTGTATTTTTGCAGTAGTACGAATAAACGGTTATCAAACTCTCTGCCTTGATCATGGTGTATTTTAGCAGGGAAACCATATTTCAGGGCAAAATCATTAAAAATCGTATCTGCTGCCATTTTGCCTGATTTGTTACGGATTGGGTACGCTTGGGCAAACTATTGACAACTTTACTGAATGTAGCATGGTATTTTTCCACAAGCATGGAATCATGCGTGAGGTATAAAGAAGGGTTCTTTAAGATATAAAGAAGGGTTCTGGACTTACGATTTGGAGAGTTTCAGCCCATTTTTATTTTATAAGAGATGGGCCTTCTGATCAGATCTGCCCTTGTAATCACAATGTTTGTAGTTCAACACAGCACTACAGTAAACATTGCATAAGCAATGCTATTATTTTGAAGGAATAAGCAATGTCTAGGCCAACCACACATAATGACTAAGTTGATTCAGTCATGGTTTGGGTTTAAAATATAGTTAAAAATAAAAACAATGATTCTGGTACATTTGTGTGTATGAGCAATGGTGGTTTTTATTTTTAAGAAAATAATTGTTTTTATGTTTAAAGATATGTTATTTCAGGTAATCAAAACATTTGTAAAGGCGTCTTATGAAATTGTACAACGGGGATCAACTCGAGATTGTTTTCTTCACATTGGTAGAAATGTTTAACAGGCAACATTGGTTAAAAACTGTAGTATTTGTGAGTTTGAGAATACCGGTCTGTGTTAGTGTGGGCGGAAGCTGTGACTTCCGGGTAAGATGTGCTGCATTCTCATAATGACCAACTCGTGAAAACCGATTTTTGATTGTTGTGTTATGGTCTTGTGTTTGTTAAATGTTGAAGAGATTAATGGCGATATGGTGACAGTAGCCAGCAGTTATATGTAAGCGGATGAGTTTGTATTTAATAGATTAAATGAATGAAATTAAATGAAGTGATGTCACGGCTGAGCCGCGATAACTAACGAGAACGGCGTTTCTACCGGACATGAAGTGTCAATATATTTGGTTGTCAAACTTCAACAAATATCTGAACGAGCTAGTTAAGCGTTATACACAATTTTAATCATTGTGTCCGGTATAGTTCTAACATGAAGAACGATGACATGTAACCAATGACAAAGTTAAGAGGCGTGACCTGCTGGAGGCGCCCCGGCTGCGATGTAAAGACATTATTAAACCCCGCTGCATCCACAGAAGTCAGCTGTTGTTTCAAGCACGGAGTATGCGTTTACATTGTAAGTACAAGTTGTTTTATTTGAAGTAATTGATTTGAATTGTGTTGCAATTACAAACGCTAACAACCGACACATTGGAACTTTTTAAGAATGTGTTAATCAATTTTACGATTGAAAAATCCATGCGGTTTTATCTGTCATTTATATGGTCTGTTTAAATCTCTGGTTTAGGTTGAGCGGAATTAAACCCAGCCGTGTTTGGTAAAAACATTTTTGGGCCTTCAAATCTTGGTAAGTAGACTTTTTACATTATTGTCAGCTTTAATTACCCATATACGCTTGTTAACCATCTTTGTATTTATTTCAGACCAAGTGACCAACATCAGTGTCAGTTGGACTGGACGGTTGTGATCTTACACAACCTGAGCAGATACTTTTTGTGTAAGTCCAATTATTTACAGACATTTTTAGTCTTGTGCTAAAATGTTATTAACAATTACGACAATATGCATACAGCTGAACCTTTGTACTCTACCAAACAACAGATTGAGGAACCCCCAGTGATGATACAGAGTATATCACCATAATGGCTTCGGTTACGGACACCCCAACTTGTGGCTGTACAGCGTCAGGGGATTTTTGTTTCATTGTTTTCTTTCATGCTTGAAAGCTGAAGGTAATACATATTTTACCGTCAACTCATCAAAATTGTGATGTATGTAAATGTATGTTTGAGTTAGAATATTTTAACCTGTAAGTGGATCGTTATTCACGTTAAGTTAGAGAAATGGCGAAAGATAATGCTAACAACAGACCAGACATGGAACAACCAACAACATCTACACATAATCAACAGAACACACCACAAAATTCAAATGAGCCGGACGATATTTTGTTGTTATTTTTGTTTAACCGAGCTTAGTAGCCCCCGTTTTTCACATGATCTAGTTGACTCTCCTCCGAGCTCTCTGATGCAAATTCATTGCAATGATGGCGATGTTAGAGTGATACAACGTAATGCGTTTGACAACGTTGAATACGACAGTTGTTAAATTTACAAAATACTGGTGAAGTTGGGGATTTTGGCACATTCTATGCAATCATTATGGCAGGCTTGGATACTTTGATTGTTAGAGCTTCAGACTTTGTACACGGGCCTGGTGATCGTCTGCAGATTGAGTTGATTGATGAATCTCTGATATCCCCCGTACATGTGACCATGAGAGCGGATGAACATAATGAACGCACATTTGGTAATTTACTTGAAAGTGTTATGCAGAGTAATGCTGAGATTATGATTGATGAATCACTTGAGTTGGTGTTGCAAATTGTCAACAACCGTGAGGGTGGTGCCCCGCGACATAAAGCTCAAACACTGTTGATAGAGCAGATTATCAATAAAAAAAGAAGGCATTTATATGTAGCTGTGAATAATGATTCTACATGTTTTTCTGTTTGTTTGATGGGTATGTTGAACCCACAGTACACATGCTGAGGCCCTGGTTAGTGGTCGTGAGTTACAAACGGGAGCTGGTTTAGCGTTGGATGAATGTGTGGCATTCACAGATATTGTTCAGTTTGAAGAAATGACTGGGTGTAAAATTGTTGCCTTTCATCGAACACGGGATGGCCACTTTACCAAGTTTCAAAACAGCGAGGCCACCCACCCTAGAACCGTCTATGTACTTACACAATAACCATTTCTATGGCATCGTGAATCTGAAGGGTTTTCTGGGTGTGTCATATGTTTGTTAGTGGTGTTATACAGGTTTCAACACCCATGGTGATCATGGCTGTAAACATAGCTGTAGTGTCTGTCTTCATGAACATTGTCATACCCAACCCCATAACACAAAGCAGTGCCCAGATTGTAAGCGGATATGTTATTCTGACTTTTGTTTATAGACAGCATAAACGCTTGAAGCAACACAAAAGTGTGGGTCGTTGGGTTAGCAGGTGAGACCAGAAGAAATACTGTCGATTGCGGCCGTCACTACAGCGTTAGTATTACCAATTATAAAGCACACAAGTGCAAGGCTAACATGTGTCCTAGTTGTAACGTGGATATGGCCGTTGAAACGAACCATCAGTGTTTCATAAAACCGTCTAAGCCTGAGGACCCCAGTGTGCGTTACATATTTTAAGATTTTGAGACAATTTCCAATCCGGTGAACGGTGTACACACTACAAAATTTGTGTGCGCAATAAGCTTTGATAACGAGATGTGGTGTTCAGCCGGAGATGGTTGTGTCGCTGCTTGTTTCCAAAAGTTTAGGCAACCGAAATATAATGACTATACATTTATAGCATACAACTCTAAAGGTTTCGATGGTTACATCTTGATGCAGTACCTTGCTAACAATGGTATTGGCACGACACTTATTGCTAATGGTAATAAGCTCATTATTTTTACAGATAGCACATTCAACCAGAGATACATTGATAGTCATTGCTTCCTACCGATGAAGCTGGCGGCCTTGCCACGTGCTATGGGTTTTAAGGATTTGAAAAAAGGCTACTTTCCTTACAAGTTTAACATCAAGGAGAATGAGAACTGTGTTGGCCCCCATCCGGAACCGCATTACTACGGTGTGAATACCATGATGGCTAAAGAAAAAGAAGAGGTTTTGCAATGGTACGCAACTGTTTCTGCAGACCCCTTTGTCATGCAGGATGAAATAAAGGCTTACTGCGTGAACGATGTGGTCATCTTGAGAGAGGGTTGTATGTGCTACAGACTCGAGTTCTTGGAGTGGGGTGGTGTTGACCCATTCCGGTCAATTACGATTGCTTCAGCTTGAATGAAAGTCTTTTGCAACAGATTCCTCACCAAGGACACCATTGCATTGGTCCCCTCAGACAACTACATTTGTTGTCAGAAGACATTCTCAAACAGCTCAATCCAGTGGCTTGAATATGTGGCCTCTGATGAGAATATATCAATACAGCACGCCCTGAACAGGGGTGAAGTGAAAATCGGTGCCTACTATGTTGATGGATATGCTGAACGCGATGGGGTGTGCACAGTCTATGAATTTCTAGGCTGTTTCTGGCACGGTCACCCAAAGTGTCATTACTCAGCAAGCATCAATCCGGTGACAAAGATTCAGTACGGGTTGATGCACCAGCTTTAAAAGAACAACACAACGTACATGTTCAATACATATGGGAGTGTGAGTGGAATCAGCTTAAAAACACATGTAAAAGCAGATGTCAAAGATTTCTTGAAGACCTTTGATGCTCCAGAGCGCCTTGACCCTCGGGATGCTCTTTTTGGCGGTCGTACCAACGCAATTCATTTGAAGTTTACGGCTCGAGAAGGGGAGACTATTCAGTATAACGATGTCTGTAGTCTTTACCCATTCTGCAACAAGACAAAGACTTATCCGATTGGGGACCCAGACATAATCTTTCGAGATTTCAAACCGCTAGACACCTACTTTGGTATCGTTAAGGCTACGGTGTGTCCACCGAAAGGCCTTTATCACCCCGTTTTACCATACAGGGTCGGCGGTAAGCTGTTCTTTCCCTTGTGTAGATTATGTGCAGAGTCTGAAAACCAGGTAACTGATTGTTCACATACTGATTCAGAAAGATCTTTAACTGGTACCTGGGTTTCTATTGCGCTGGATAAGGCTGTTGAGAAAGGTTATCACATTGTGAAAATATTCGAAGTCTGGGATTTCACCAGGACATCAGATAATCTTTTTGCAGATTACATGAGAACATTCCTGAAGCACAAGCAGGAAGCTAGCGGCTTCCCGCCATCTGTGGTTGATGATGATGCTAAAGACCAGTATATCCGTGAATATCATGAAAAGGAAGGTATGCAGCTTGACAAGGAAAACATTGTTGTAAACAGTGCTAGGCGATCTTTGGCAAAATTGGCCATGAATAGTCTTTGGGGTAAGATGGGTGAGCGGTCTAACCTTATAAACACGATGCTAATTACAGATCCGGAGGAGTTTAGCCACTACCTTTTCTCCAGTGAAATAGAAGTTGGCTATTTCTCTTTCATTTCAGACACAGTTGCGATGGTACAGTGGCGTTACACAAAACAGACACCAATCAAACCACGTAACGGCAACATTTTTATTGCCGCGTTCACAACCGCTTATGCTAGACTCGAGTTGTATTCACTCTTGGAGAAGTTGGATAGACGTGTACTCTACACAGACACTGATTCAGTGATCTTTGTCACACGCCACGGGGATTGGGTACCCCCACTGGGGCCATTCTTGGGTGACTTGACCAATGAGTTGCCAGATGGTGACAGCATCGCTCAATTTGTTAGTGGTGGGCCAAAGACATACGGTTACAAAACCGTTAAAGGTCTGACCTGTCTCAAAGCAAAAGGCATTACACTCAACAGCTACAACACAACCATTGTTAACTTGGAGACGCTAACACGACTGGTTGATAACTTTGTACGAGGCTAGGGTGGTGATGATGATCACGTCCTTGCTAATGCAGACACAATTGCGAGAGATAAAAGAACATTCACATTGAAAAACCGAGTAGTGCCTAAGCATTTCGGAGTTGTGTACAACAAGCGTGTACTGCTCCCTGATTACAGCACAAGGCCTTACGGGTACTAAATCACATTCTAGGATGGATAGCGGTTTTGACCCGCGACTTCAACGCCCATTCAGCTGTGTCATTAGTGGCCCCAGTAACTCGGGTAAAACTTATTTTGTGAAGATGTTGTTGGATAATGCTGATGTTGTTTTCTCCAGAGAAATTCAGAATATCGTCCGGGTTTATTCATGTTGGCAACCGCTGTATGACGAAATGTTGAAGGTGAGGGAGATTACTTTTATAGAAGGTCTACCAACATCGCTGTGTGATGACAATCTGCTACCGATTCAGAAAAACAACCTTTTAATTATTGACGATTTAATGAAAAGTGCATCAGAGAGTTTGGAGATGGAGAGAGTTTTCACACAATATTCACACCAAAGTAACCTGAGTGCAATTTACCTTGTCCAAAACATTTTTGTTAAAGGCAAATCTAGTAGAACTATTAACACAAACTATCTCATCTTGTTTAAAAACCCCCATGACAATCAGCAGATTAGCATTCTAGGCAGACAGATATAGCCCGGTCTTTCTCGATTCTTCATGGAGAGTTTTAAAGATGCAACACATCCACCTTTTGGTTATATACTAATTAAATTTAAAGCTACAACACCAGAAGAATACCGTCTGAGAACGGGGTTATTTTCAGGGGATTGGCCTGTCGTGTACGTTCCTAAGAAAGTTTGATCATGGCTAAACGCATTCGTAGAAATCTACCACTTTTGAAGATGTTATTTAAGGCACCGGAAAGTCAACGAAAAGTTATTTTAGAATCAGCGTCCACCGACCTCATTCTATCACTCTGTGAAATAGCTCTTAATCTAAGGCGCGGAAATATACCCTTAACAGAATCACAGCTCCGAAAAGTAAAGAGACAAAAAGTCAAAATTATATACATGTCTAGAAAGAACACTTCAGTCGCAAAGAAAAGAAAAACCATCAACCAATGTGGAGGTTTTCTACTACCGTTATTAAGCGTAGGAGTTCCATTCCTAACCAGTCTAATTGCATCGAGACACGGTTAAACAACATGGATCATGCTCAGAAAATGTTTCTGGTGCCACAACATCAGTTAGAAAAACTGCGAGAATCCAAAACCACTAGCACCGATGTAAGGCAATCTGTTGAAAATGATTTGAACTCGTCGATTCGCAATATACTGATGAAGCATGATATGGATTTACATGAGAAAGCTAAAAGATACTCTGCCATTTTACAAAGATTTTTGACTGTTGTGAGACAGGGGGGAGCTTGACACACATACACTGACTTTAACCCTTGTGTCGCCTTAGAATTCTGCACACCCCCCCAGTGTCCTGCGGGTCAGATCGTCCCTTCTTGTGTACACACACAACTCCACCATGTCAGAAAGACCCGAGGGCAAGGGCACATGCGGGCTAACGGTGGGTCAGAGAGACCCGATGGCTAGGGGAAGGCGTGGGCTAACGGTGGGTCACGGATACCCTAGGGCAAGGGCACATGCGGGCTAACGGTGGGTCAGAGAGACCCGATGGCTAGGGGAAGGCGCGGGCTAACGGTGGGTCACGGAGACCACTAAGGTAAGGGCACGGTGCGGGGTAACGGTGGGTCAGAGAGACCCGAGGGCTAGGGGAAGGCGTAGGCTAACGGTGGGTCACGGAGACCACTAAGGTAAGGGCACGGTGCGGGCTAACGTTGGGTCGCTCCGACCCAAAGACACTCTCACCTAACCGTGGGACGGATCACACACCCCGCGTCCCGCGGGTCAGATCGTCCCTTCTTCTGTAAAACCCCAATCGGCACACGTGGGACAGTACGCGTGTGCACAGCCTCTGCAGACGTATTTCTTACATCTGCTGCACACCGTGTGGGTTTTACAGTCCTTCTTGGGCGGGCAGCTCTGGCACCTCTTCCTTTTACTGGCAGAGGCAGGGGCCTGAGCTGGGGCTTCGGGGCGATCGCGTGCTCTGGCGCTCTGCGCTGCTTTCACAAGCCCCGCGGACGCATGTGTTCGCGGGATACGCTCCCTTCTTTCGATGAGCGGCGTGACCAGCGCCTTTCCCAGCTGCTCGAGGAACACCCTCCTCTTGTTCCGCTTACGGGTCATCCAGCCGGGTTTGAGCTCCCTCCATATCACAAAGGCGTTGTACGCGGAGACGTTGATGATGTTGTGGAAGACCACCAGGGGCCAGCGGGCCGTCATCCTTCTACAGCTGTACGTCCCGACCACCTTGTCTAGGTTGTCCACTCCTCCTTTGTTGCAGTTGTAGTCCAGGATGGTCGCGGGTTTCCTGTCCTGGCGCTCGCTGACGTCCGTGTGCAGCGTGCGCAGCAGTGCCACGTTCTTGTTTTTCTTGGGCATGTAGGACACTAGAGTCGCGCTCGGCGTGAAGGCGAACCTGGACGAAAAGACCTCTCTGCCCTTAGTCGCGAGCAGCGCGACCGGGAGCACGGGCTTGTTCTTACGAACCGTGCCCACCATCGTGATCTCCCTGGCCAGGAGCTGCCGTCCGAGTTTGTAGGAGGTGAAGAAATTGTCGCACGTCACGTTGTGCCCCCTGAGCCCCTCGGTCACATCGAGCACTACCCGCATGCCCTGGTTCTTCTCCGGCCCCCCGACGGTCGGCTTCCCGGTGTACACTTGCATCTTCCACGCGTAGCTGGATTTCGCGTCGCAGGCCACCCACGACTTGATCCCGTATTTTGCGGGCTTGCTGGGCATGTACTGGCGGAAAGGGCAACGACCTGGGTGGACGAGCGATGATGATGATGATGATGATGATGATGATGATGATTACGATTACGATGACGAGCATCGAAAACCTCTAGGTTTTCGTACAGCTGTGTGTGCGTGCGTGCACCACCTCTGAACGGAACCAGTTGCTCGTCCACCGTCACGTGAGGGCCCGGGTTGTAGAGGTACGGCAGCCGCTCGGCCCACTTGTCCCAGACCTCTCGTATGGCCGCCAGTTTGTCAGCGGCGTGTCTCGCCGGTCGCTACTCGCGGTCGTCGAAGCGCAGCAGTCTCGAGTACGTGTGAAAGAGTTTCAGAGGCATCGTGGCGCGGAATACCGGCCTTCAGCCCTCCGCGTCCCACAGACTGACAGCGGCCTCGCCTCGGGACCTGTATACGCCCGCCAGGATCAGCAGCCCCACGTAGGCACGCAGGTCGATCGCGTCCATCGCCTTCCAGCCGTCTCCGTATTTCCGAGAGCCCTCGAGGTTTGTCATCTCCAGGACCACGGTCTCTATCGCAGGTGTGATGAACAGGTGGAACGTGGAGGCTATGTCCCGCGCGTGCGAGACCGCGTGCTCCGTGGGACCCGGGGGCATCGTCCCCGCCACGTTAGGTTCCGAACGCCTGCCCTGTTTGGGATACGCCACCGAGGACCACGCGATCGTTCCGTTTTTCGACCATAACGTCTCTCTCTTGGCCCCGGGCGCGTCTAGGTCCTGGTCTGACGACGAGGACGAGGCGCGGTCGTCTTCGTGCTCTGCGTTGTATTCCTCTCCGTCTTCTTCCTCTGACACGTCCTCCTGCTCCTCCTGTTCCTCCTCGTCCTCCTGTTCCTCCTCATCGTCAGGGTAGCCAGACGGGACATTTGCGAAAAACTGTTCTAGAACCTGTTTCGCGGTGCACCTAGCCGCGCCGATCATCGCTTCCGAGCCTCGGACACCGAACGAGCAGCACGCAGGCACGCGCAGCGGACCAATGTTAGTATCTTTTTCTCGCTCTCGGTACAGCGGCTGCGGGTTCGTGTCTGAGACCCGAAGGCAAGGTGTCTGAGACCCGAAGTCGAGGGGAGCGTGGCAGGCCAACACGTTCGTGTCAGAGACCCGAAGGCGATGCGAGCGGCCAACTCGCTCGTGTCTGAGACCCGAATGCGTGGGGAGCGTGGCAGGCCAACACATTCGTGTCTGAGAGCCCCGAAGGCGAGGGGAGCGGCCAACTCGCTCGTGTCTGAGACCCGAAGGCGAGGGGAGCGGCCAACTCGCTCGTGTCTGAGACCCGAAGGCGAGGGGAGCGTGGCAGGCCAACACGTTCGTGTCAGAGACCCGAAGGCGAGGCGAGCAGCCAACTCACTCATGTCGGGGAGACCCAAAAGGCCATGCGAGCGTGGCAGGCCGCTCGTGTGTCAGAGGCAACTCCTCGGTCGTGTCAGAGAGACACGAAGGCGATGCGAACACGCAGCCTGCTCATGTCTGACAGACCCGAAGGCGAGGGGAGCGGACAGGTTCGTGTCTGAGAGACCTGTAGGCGAGGGGAGCGGACAGGTCCGTGTCGGAGAGACCCGAAGGCGAGGGGAGCGCGGCAGGCCGCTCGTGTGTCAGAGAGACCCGAGGGTGAGGGGATCGGGCAACTCCTCGGTCGTGTCTGAGAGACCCGAAGGCGAGGGGAGCGGACAGGTCCGTGTTGGAGAGACCCGAAGGCGAGGGGAGCGCGGCAGGCCGCTCGTGTGTCAGAGAGACCCGAGGGCGAGGGGATCGGGCAACTCGCTCGTGTCTGAGACCCGAAGGCGAGGGGAGCGTGGCAGGCCAACACGTTCGTGTCAGAGACCCAAAGGCGAGGCGAGCAGCCAACTCACTCGTGTCGGGGAGACCCAAAAGGCCATGCGAGCGTGGCAGGCCGCTCGTGTGTCAGAGGCAACTCCTCGGTCGTGCCAGAGAGACCCGAAGGCGATGCGAACACGCAGCCTGCTCATGTCTGAGAGACCCGAAGGCGAGGGGAGTGGATGGGTTCGTGTCTGAGAGACCCGAAGGCGAGGGGAGCGGACAGGTCCGTGTCGGAGAGACCCGAAGGCGAGGGGAGCGCGGCAGGCCGTTTGTGTGTCAGAAAGACCCGAGGGCGAGGGGATCGGGTAAGTCCTCGGTCGTGTCAGAGAGACCCGAAGGCAATGGGAACACGCAGCCTGCTCGTGTCAGAGAGACCCGAGGGCGAGGGGAGCGGACACGTTCGTGTCTGAGAGACCCGAAGGCGAGGGGAGCGTGGCAGTCCGCTCGTGTGTCAGAGAGACCCGAGGGCGAGGGGACGAGGCAACTCGTTGGTGTCTGAGAGACCCGAGGGCGAGGGGCAGGCCGCTCGTGTCGGAGAGAACCAAAAGGCCATGCGAGCATGGCAGTCCGCTCGTGTGTCAGAGAGACCCGAGGGCGAGGGGACGAGGCAACTCGTTGGTGTCGGAGAGACCCGAAGGCGAGGGGAGCAGGCAGCTCCTCGCTCGTGTCGGAGAGAGACCCTAGGGCAAGGGGAGCGCGGGCAGGATAACGGTGGGTCTCTCTGACCCCGGTGCGAGGCGAGGGGTGGACAGGCTGTCCGCGGGTCGTTCAGACCCCGGGACGACACGAGGGTTAAGTCTACCCGGGTCTGAGCCTGGGCCCGATGTAGTAAACATGACTGAGACTAAGCAAACTGTTGACCGAAATGTTAACCTTGTTGATGAAATTTTGGATAATGTGCCTGCGAAGCGTAGGAAGAATGTTGAATATATTCTTAATAGAATGCACAGGTCTAAAGATTTGACTTCATGGACTTCAAATGGTGAATTCATTTTCAAAGGAGAGATAATCAAGGGTTCGC
>JACXGI010016481.1:0-15815 GCA_016801175.1 Esox masquinongy
GAGGGTAGATATGGTTGTCCATATTCACTAGATCATTTGATCACACCAGTAGAGGGTAGATATGGCTGTTCATATTCACTAGATTAATTGGGCTGATGACGAAAGGAGTAACTACGCTTTACTAAGGACTTCCAACATATGGCCATTTATGATACCATTTATTTACTAACAATATGGAGTCAGATTATTTATTTTTATTTGTTTATCACTAAGGTAACGTTCCCTTGCACTCATTCCCTAGCTGTCCTCCGCCAACCTTCTAAGTGGTAAATCTTTTGAACCACTTTCTCAAACACCTCACTACACAGCCATTAAATTTGTCTCAACAATGTTCTTAGTGCCCAAAAGGTGGCCTTTTGAAAACCAGGAAATCTAGTTCACCCATTTCTATGACTTCCGGTTAATGGGTTAGGTTATTGAGATTAAATTTAGGCTAATGTTATGTTTAGGATTAGTGAATTAGAAGTTAGCTAGGGTTAGGTTTAGGATTAGCACATTTGTGATAATGGATGTCTTGTTTAGAACTCAGTTCCTTTCAAGAATAACAAGATTGGCGTGTGTGTGTGTGTATGATGTGCATGCTTGCACATTTAAGATTTCAGTAGTGGATAAACCATAGGCACTAGTTTACAGAAATGTGGAAATAAGTGATATAGTCAGATGAGTCATCCTTTTCACCATATTCTCAACAAGTGGGCAAGTGCTCATCAAAGGAAGGGTACAGGTCTGAATGCTTGACCCCAACAGTGAGGGAGTCCGGACGCTCTGTAGTGGTATGGTGGGTTTTCCCCCGGCATAGTTTGAGTCCACTTGTACCCTTAGAGGGACGGGTCACTGCAAATCATTACAAAGTGAGGTAGCACTTTATTTGGTAGGACAGAAATAACTAGGTAATAACTAGGTTATTTCCAGGAAACAATATAGAAACAAAGAGGAAACAACTGGGTAACAACATGGTTGTCAATAGTAAGCATGTGTAACTACTGGGTAACACATCAATAGTAAGCATTTTTCTACGGAAATTAGTAGGTAACTTCTAGGAACGTTGTAGGGAATAAGCTGTGTAACTGAGATGTCAACACTACGTAAAAGCATGCTAGTTACCCATTAATCATGTAATTGAGACAGCAACACTAGGTAAAAGCATGCTAGTTACCCATTAATCATGTAATTGAGACAGCAACACTAGGTAAGGACATGCCAATTACCCATTAGTCATGTAACTGAGACAGCAACACTAGGTAAGAGCAAGCTAGGTACCCATTAATTATGTAGCTGAGACAGCAACACTAGGTAAGAGCAAGCTAGTTACCCATTAATTATGTAGCTGAGTCAGCAACACTAGGTAAAAGCAAGGTAGTTACCCGTTAATCATGTAACTGAGACAGCAACACTAGATAAGAGCAGAGGAATCGCTAGGATCACAATACATTCGGGGCTTAGCCCCACCCGGGACAGAAAGTACAGTGTTTTGAATGTACACGCGGCACATTTCGATGTACACGCTAGCGGCCTACACGTCTACATTGTCATAATGCGCGATCTGATTTATAGATGACTAGATCAGGGGATATTTTTGTATTATAATTTTTTTGGGTCAATTTGAGATCCGGGGCTATTCATAAAAGATCCGGGGCTATATCCCCGGACGCCCAGGCCTAACGACGCCACTGGATAAGAGCATGCTAGTTACCCATTAATCATGTAATTGAGACGGTAATACTAGGTAAGAGCATTTTAGTTACCCAAAAATCATGTAACTGAGACGGCAACACTAGGTATGAGCATTTTACCCATTAATCATCTTAACTGAGACAACAACACTATGTAAGAGCATGCTAGTTACCCATTAATCATTTGTTTATGCTGAAATAACAAGGCAACTTTACAGAAAGATCAACCTAACCGACTCTTGAAAATACTCGGTCAAACTAGCTGTTTGTAAAAATTGTGTGTGCGGCTATACCATTATATATAGTTGTGTGCTTTACCATGGCAGAAATTGTGAAATATTTGCATTAATTTTGAAAATATGCCTGATCATCAAAAAAAACTGTCTTTTATTTAAGGATAGTGATCATATGAAGCCATTTATTATCACATAGATTTTTGGCTCCTTTTTAAAACATAGTGATAACAGAAATCCCCCAAATGGCCCTGATCAAAAGTTTACATACACTTGAATGTTTGGCCTTGTTACAGACACACAAGGTGACACACACAGGTGAAAATGGCAAATAAAGATGAATTTCCCACACCTGTGGCTTTTTAAATTGCAATTAGTGTCTGTGTACAAATAGTCAATGAGTTTCTTAGCTCTCACGTGGATGCACTGAGCAGGCTAGATACTGAGCCATGGGAAGGAGAAAAGTACTGTCAAAAGAACTGTGTAACAAAGTAATGAAACTTTACAAAGATGTAAAATGATATAAAAAATATCCAATGTCTTGCAAATGCCAGTCAGTACTGTTCAATAACTTATTAAGAATTGGAAAATTTGGGCTTCTCTTGGTACCAAGCCAAGGTCAGATAGACCAAGAAAGATTTCAGCCAAAACTACTAGAAGAATTGTTCGGGATACAAAGAAAATACATATACGGGATACACAGATAACCTCAGCAGAAATACAGGATGCTCTGGAAAAAGACGGTGTGGTTGTTTCAAGGAGCACAATACGACGATACTTGAACAAAAATGAGCTGCACGGTCAAGTCTCCAGAAAGAAGCCTTTACTGCGCCAATGCCACAAAAAAGTCTGGTTACAATATGCCCGACAACACCTTGACACGCCTCACAGCTTCTGGCACACTGTAATTTGGAGTGATGAGACCAAAATAGAGCTTTATGGTCACAACCATAAGCGCTATGTTTGGAGAGGTGTCAGCATGGTGATGGTTCACTGATGTTTTGGAAGTGCGTGAGCTCTAAAGACACAGGGAATCTTGTGAAAATTCATGGTAAGATAAATGCAACTTGTTATCAGAAAATACTGGCAGACAATTTGCATTCTTCTGCATGAAAGCTGCACATGGGAGGCTTTTGGACTTTCCAGCACGACAATGACCTTAAGCACCCTGAGGCCATGTTGACCCACCAGTGGTTACAGCAGAAAAAGGTGAAGTTTCTGGGGTGGCCGCCACCCTGGGGCGATCTCAAACATGCGGTTCATGCAAGACGACCAAAGACTTTGCATTACCTGGAGGCATTTTGCCAAGACGAATGGGCAGCTATACCACCTGCAAGAATTCAGGGCCTCATAGAGAACTATTACAAAAGATTGCACGCTGTCATTGATGCTAAAGGGGGCAATTCACAGTATTAAGTACAAAGGGTATGCAGACTTTTAAACAGGGGTCATTTCATTTTTTTCTTTGTTACCATGTTTTGTTTTGTGATTGTGCCATTCTCTTATGACCTACAGTTGAATGTGAATCCCATAAGAAATAAAATACATGTATTTTGCCTGCTCACTCAGGTTTTCTTTACAAATGGTACATATATTACCAATTCTTCAAGGGTATGCAAACGTTTGAGCACAACTGTAATAAATACTATACAAGAATAACATGTAATAAATACAGTAGAATAAATACACAGCATCAGCTATTCATCAGCCTAACTGCCTGTGGAAAGAAACTAACTGCCTGTGGAAAGAAACTATTATTAAGATGGGTGGTGTGTGATTTAATGCTCCGGTATCGTTTTTAGGTGGGAGGAGAGAGTTTAAGGTGTGGGCAGGGTGGCTGATGTCTTTAATTATGTTTTGGGTTTTCCTTTTACAGCGAGCGGTGTAAATACTGAGTTTGTGATAGCTCTGAGCCAATGATTTTGGCTGCTGTCTTTACAGTCGTCTGTATTAGTCTGCGGTCCTGAGCGGTCAGGCCAAATCACACTGTGATACAGCCTGTCAATATACTCTCTACAGTTCAGTGATAAACATTCAGGAGAGTTTTGGTGCTCAAGCTGAAGGTTTTTAGATGCCTCCAAAAGTACAGTCTCTGCTGAGCATTCTTAAGGATGCAGTTTGTGTTGACTGAGCATGTGTTTATCTGAGATGTGTCTACCAAGAAACCTAAAATGATCCATAGTTCCAACTGATGACCCATTAAGAGAAATAGGAATATGGTCTACTCTGTTCTTCCTGAAGTCAATAATGATTCATTTTGTCTCATTGAGAGGGCTTATCAAGGCACCATGAGGTAAGTTGCTTATTTGCCCAATCACTCTAGTGTCATCTGTACATTTTATAATACTGTTGTCACATTTGGCAACACAGTCATGGGTCAACAAACTGTACCAAGGGGGACTGAGACAGCAGCCCTGAGGGACGCCGGTCCTAAGAACTAATGTGAATGAATGGGTTTTTCACAGTCAGGAGTCTGTCTCTTAGAAAGTCAAATAACGAGTTACAGACAGAGTTGCCCAATCCTAGACCATGGAGATTCAACACCAGCTTGGATGGGACGATTGTATTAAAAGCAGAGCTGTAGTCTATAAACAACATTCTGACATAGGTATTTTCCTTTTCAAGTTGTACTAGAGCAGTATGCAGATCCAGTGAAATAGCGTCATCTACAGATCTTTGCAGATTGTAATGGGTGAAGAGTAGCAGGAATGTTACATTTAATATATGATGTAACCAGTGTTTCCAGGTAATTCAAAGCCTGCAGCTTTACGAGCCTTGACTTTTTAAAAAGTTTTACTCACGTCAGCTTCCATCACATGCAGATCGACTACATCAAATGGGCACTGTGCTGCTGTCACTAGGTCCAGATTGTGAGCTACAAACCAGGCATAAAAGTTATTAAGCTCGTCCAGCAAGGAGACAGAGTTGTTAGTAGTCATATTGGGCTTGGATTTGTAGTCCGTAATAGCCTGTAGCCTTCAGCATTCTCCACCTGCGCCGCGAGTCACAGCTGCTTTAGTTATTTTTCAGTTTCTCCGTATTCTGACTTGCAGCTTTGATGGTTCTCTCAGAAGGTCACCTGGATTTTGGTAGCGTTCCTTGTCTCCCAATTAAAAATCAATTGTGCGCTCTCTCAACCTCTCTCAAACCTTGCAGGTTTTGCTATTAACCCACAGCTTCTGGTTAGGGTAGGCGTGAATAGTCTGTTCCGGAATACAGCTATCCACACAAAATCTGACATAGCCAGTGACTGCCTCAGCAGACTCATCCAAACTCAAGGTTGAGTCCTTGAAGAATCAGTCTGTTGATTCAAAGCATCCCTGTAGTTGAGAGGTGTATTCTGTAGTCCAGCACTGTACTGTCCTCACCATGGGCTGCTCAGTCTTCAATTTCTGTTTGTAGTAGGGAAGCAAAGCACTGACAGCTGGTCAGATTTCCCAAAGTCAGGTCTTGGGATAGACCTTTAGGCTGCCTTGATTGTGAAGTAACAGTGGTCAAGAATCTTAATTCCTCTAGTTGGACAACTGTCAGGTTCATAAAATTTTGTGAGCACAGATTTCAAATTACAGTGACAAAATTCCCAGACACAATTAAAAAGGCCTCAGTGTGCAGAGTTAAATTGCTTTATATGTGGTGTACATATAAAGGAGACCTTCCTTAACAGAAATCAAGTGGATTAATTAACACATGGGAATTGAGCCTGTTATGTAGCTTTATGTGTAACATCATCCACGTCTCAAATAGAGATTTAAAATGCTACTGTAAAATTGCTCTATATGTGGTGTACATATAGAGGGGACCTACCTTACTTCAAATGAATTTGAATCGTTAACTAGTTATGGGAATGGAGTGTTTACTCTAGCTTTAAGTGTAGCAGCATTCAAGTCGCCATAAAGATGCGTTATATTTAAAAAGTGAATTTCTCCAAAATGCTACAGTAAAATTGCTCTATATGCGGTGGCCTTATAGAGGGGACCTACTTTAAGTCTAATTACCGTTAACTAATTATGGGAATTGAGTGTTTACTATAGCTTTAAGTGTAACAGTGTTCAAGTCACAATAGAGATGCGTTATACCTTCCAATGTGAATTTCTGAAAAGGGGCATTGAGATGGCTAAAAATAACTACAAACTACGGATTGAGGAGCACTTTAAGAACAACTCCGAACCCAGATGCATGTGGCAGGGCATCCAAGCCATCACAGACTACCGGCCAATAACCCCACCCCCACAGCCAGCGATGTCTCCTTCACCGATGAGTTAAACAGGTTCTACAACCACTTCAACATGGACAACAAAGAACCAGCCATTAAAGCTGAACTCCCCCCAGACGTCCCCACCTCAGACTTTCCACCACAGATGTGTGGTCTGCACTGAGCAGGGTGAATGCACGCAAGGCTGCTGGTCCTGATGGCGTCCTCAGGTGTGTGCTCAGAGTAGGTGCTGGGCAGCTGGCAGAGGTCTTCACTGACATTTTCAACCTGTCATTGGCCCGGGCGGTTGTCCCAAAGTGCTTCAAGACCGCAACCATTGTGCCAGTGCCGAAGCAGTCAACTGCGTCAAGCCAGACGGACTTTCGACCTTTCGCACCCACCCCCAGAATCATGAAGTGCTTTGAAAGATTAGTTCTGGCCCACCTCAAGTCCTGCCTCCCCCCAACACTGGATCCCTACCAGTTGGCCTACCGGTCGAATAGGTCTACAGAGGACGCCATCTCCACAGCTTTACACTCTGCCCTGACCCACCTGGACAAAACCAACACCAATGTGAGAATGCTATTCTAAGACTTTAGCTCGGCATTCAACACGGTCATCCTCTCTAGGCTGGTCAACAAACTCCATGACCTGGGGATCAGCCCTTCTCACTGCAACTGGACTTTGGACTTCCTAACCAACAGACCCCAGTCTGCCTCAGTTAGACTTGTTTTTTACAGAGACACAAATCCTTTTCTACAGGTTTGCAGTTCTTTTTCTACAGACACACAAGTCTTTCTACAGAAATAGAAATAATTTTCTACAGGTTTGCAAAACTTTTCTACAGAGACACAAATCGTTTTTTGCAAGTACACAAATCTTTTTTTACAGAACTTTGTCTCGTGGCTCTGATTTCACGCCATATTCCTGTACCCAGTTCCAACACCATCATCAAATTTGCAGACGACACCACGGTGGTAGGCCTGATCAGTGACAATGACGAGTCATCCTACAGTGAGTAGGTCAAGTGCCTGGCAGTATGGGGCACTGACAACACCCTGGCCCTCAATGCAATGAAAACCAAGGAGCCCATTGTGGATTACAGGAAGTCTAAAGGCTGCAGTCACGCCCCAGTTCTCATCAATGGCACTGAGGTGTGTCCAGCTTCAAATTCCTGGGTGTCCACATCTCCGAGGACCTCTCCTGGACCCTCAACACCTCTGCCCTGGTCAAAAAGACACACCAGCGCCTTTTATTTAAAGTCTTTTTGTTTCAGTCTTGGTGATTACATCTTACAGCTCATGGAAATCAAAAATCCAGTATCTCAAAATATTAGAATAAAATTTACAAGCCACAGAAGGTCATTGCTGACAGGGCTGGTTGTTCGCAGAGTGCTTAAACAAAGCATATTTATGGAAAGTTGACTGGAAGGGAAAAGTGTAGTGGGAAAAGTGTAGTAGGAAAAGGTGCACAAGCAACAGGGATGACTGCAGCCTTGAGAGGATTGTCAAGGAAAGCCGATTCAAGAACTTGGGGTAGCTTCACAAGGAGTGGACTGAGGCTGGAGTCAGTGCATCAAGAGCCACCATGCACAGACGTGTCCAGGAAATGGGCTACAAGTGTCACATTCCTAGTGTAAAGCCACTCCTGAACCAGAGACAACCTCAGAAGCGTCTTACCTGGGTGAAGGAGAAAAAGAGCTGGACTGCTGCTTAGTGGTCCAAAGTCCTCTCTTGAGATGAAAGTCAATTTTGCATTTCATTTGGAAATCAAGGTCCCAGAGTCTGCAGGAAGAATGGAGAGGCTCAGAATCCAAGTTGCTTGAAGTCCAGTGTGACGTTTCCACTGTCAGTGATGATTTGGGGTGCCATGTCATCTGCTCGTGTTGGTCCACTGTGATTTATCAAGTCCAGAGTCAATGCAGCTGTCTACCAGGAGATTTTAGAGCACTTCATGCTTCCATCTGCTGATAAGCTTTATGGAGAGGCTGATTTCCTTTTCCAGCAGGACTTGGCACCTGCCCACAGTGCCAAAACAACTGGTAACTGTTTGGCTGCCCATGGTATTACTGTGCTTTATTGGCCAGCCAACTCACCAGACCTGAACCCCATAGAGAATCTGTGGGGTATTGTCAAGAGGAAAATGAGATACACCAGACCCAACAACATAGACGAGCTGAAGGCCCCTATCAAAGCAACCTGGGCTTCCATAACACCTCAGCAGTGCCACAGGCTGATTGTCTCCATGCCACGCCGCATTGAAGCAGTAATTTGTGCAAAAGGAGCCCCGACCAAGTATTGAGTGCATAAATTAGCATACTTAGGAAACCTTTGCAGGTGTTTTGAGTTAATTTGCTAATATTTATTCTAATATTTTGAGATACTGGAATTTTGATTTCCATGTGCTGTAAGCCGTAATCATCAAGACTGAAACAACAAGAAACCAGGCAAGCCTAGTTCAGCCGGCCCGCAATGGAAAGTGTTGCCATCTCGAGATTCAAACCCGGGGCGCCCATGTGAAAGGCTATGTCGTTAACCAGTACACCACAGAGCTGTACATTTGCTGGGTGTCAGTATAGCCTCTTGTCTCTATCCTGAACAAATCCTCTTTCGCCACTGGCCGTTATAATAGTTAATTGGCCGTTCGTGAATTACATTGATACAGTTAAACTGACTAACGTTTCTTACTAAATTTACCTCCACCACAAATAGCGTCTATATGGCGTTTGCCCCTGGCCATTTTAGCAGTGTATTAGCCAGTAATAAGCTTTACCGGTTGATACTAACTTACTGGAATAGTCATAAGAATTGAGCAATTGCTAGCAAGTCTGCCAAAGCTGTTTCATTTCATGGGATAATAAAAAAAATTTGGCAATAAATGATAAAAAAAAAAATGGCAAAACAACGTACTTTTTTCTTTCATTCGTGAATGACATTTATACAATAACTATCAATAAAGGTGACGATAACTAACTTTTTCATCAAGTGAAAAGACGAGAGACTTGTGGAATCTACCAGAAATAATTAATAAATGTCATTGCTCTCAATAGTTTTGAATTTAGAGAGGCAATGTCTTTAACCACTACGCCATGGCATTACACGTTTCAGCAGTCACTAGACTCCATTGCGGATTGTGTTACACTCACTAACATTTCTTATTAAGATTACCTCTACCATAGCGTCTATGAACTGAATTGCTTTTGCCACTGGCCGTTTTAACAGCTTATTAGCCAGTAATAGGCTTACTAGTATCTACTAACTTCCTAGGAATAATCATAAGAATTGAGCAATTGCTAGCAAGACTGAAGATGAACGTTTCCATGCCATAAACAGTCGCAATATAACTGTATACAGTTTTAGTTAAGGCTTCCTATAACATAACTACTGAATATTGTAGCCAGCAAATGTGTTTGTGTATCCTGACCCAAAACGCATGCATGGATGCGTACTTCGAAAATCCACCAAAAACAGTCGCAATATAACCGTAAACTGTTTTATTTCAGGCTTACAATAATGTAGATACTGAAGGTTTTAGCCAGCAAAGTTTTCGTCTATACAGATCAATTCATAATGCGTACTTCACTTCCCCTGCAAGGAGATACGAACTCGGGACCTATAGTTCACAGGACTGCGTCTCTAACCACTACGCTATTTAACAAGGGGTCAGTCAGTCAGTAAGAGACATTCGCTCTTCTTGGCCGGCTCCGCTTATGCGGTCTGGCAAAAAAAGGCTTGAAATGTTTCACTTTATGTGGACTGAATGTAGAATATATGGGGTCACTTTTTGATTTGAATTATGGAAAAAAATTAACTTTTCCATGATATTCTAATTTTTTGAGATGCCCCTGTATACATAGAAAATATGTTTAGTTTTAGCTGTGTGTGTCTTTCAGCTTGTGCACAATACTAAAATGACAAAACAAGAAATAAGGCAAGAGGCCTTTTAGAAATAGTGTAGCCAATTTTATAGCTTATATTTTGTGTTGTTTAAAAGATAAGTTGGCAACAATTACATTTAAATAGTCAAATGAAACCAGCCAAATTGGAGTGAGAAAGTAAAATAATGTGTCAGATCTTGGCTGGGGGCCTTTAGGCATCTCTATGCACCTGGGGGCCACAGTCAGGGCCTGACTATAGAGGTGCCTCTAGGTATCTCTATGTGCCTGGGGCCACAGTCAGGGCCTGACTAGAAAGGTGCGTCTAGGTATCTCTATGTGCCTGGGGCCACAGTCAGGGCCTGACCGCAGAGGTGCCTCTAATTGGGGACCCTATTTAAGTTGCCATTTGATCTTTTGTTTTGTGGTTTGTTGTTTGTGTTGCTTGCGTTAGTTTACAGTGTACCTCTCTTGTTTTGTTGTTTTTGTGAGTCACAAATAAAATGAAAGGCTACCTGCTCTGTGCCTCATGTCCTGCCTACCTAAACCGTGACATAATGTTAGTAGCCTGTGGACATTAACGGTGCCTTTGTTGAGGTAGCTTACCTGACTAGTCAACCAATTCCAGTGTTGTGGATGGGGATTGATCTAATAACTTACATCGGATACTGCAAAATACTACATTAAACAGATTAGACCATCTCCAGCAGACAAGATGACAGCCTACATCTCCCCTACACTCAACCTATATTAAATTTCTATGTATTATCCCCCTTCTAGAATCAGAGGGGTTTGCTGGGATCCAAAACTTTTCAAGAATGCATTTTTCACTGGCTGTCCAATATCTCTGATTACCAGGGAATTTAAGCTACAATTCAACAATTATTGGGGTATTGTAAAGTGTTAAATTTGTGAACACCACATAACCAATGACGTTCAAAGCTTCCGACATCACAAAATCACATTCAAGTTCCAACCCTGTGCCGTTTTCAGAATGGCTTTTTTAAACTGCGTGCATAAAAGGTTAAAGAAATCTGGTCACTTCGAGAGCTGTCAGTACGAGTTTGAGACATGCCTTTGATTAGAAATTTGAGAGAAGTATTTGAAAGAGCAAGTTAGTTAAGAGGGTCATAAAATAGAACTTATTTGATAGTACTCAGAACAGTAATTTGAGAGTTATACAAGAGAATAATTTAGAGTTTTGGTTAGCTAGTTATTTGCGAGTTATACAAAAGATTTGGTAAAAAGTAGACAAGAAAATTATTAAGAGTGTTGCTTAGCTAGGTTCTTGGAAAGGGTAATAGGATAGTGTATTAGAGAGATATGGAGAATATAGAGTATATTTGTAACTGAAGGCCACGCTATGTTTGAACAGACTATGTGAGAACAGGAGTTGTGGAATCATTGGCTGGAATGTTATTTATGTTGTGATGATACACATTGCCAAACTACAATGGTTAAGGTCTGTGTCCAGGCACTCTGAAATCTGTCATGCTTAAAAAGGTCTTCACAAGAACATCCAAAAGTTGATATTGTTATCCGTTTGTGAAATGTCAGTAGTTTGGCAAGTTAGATGCAAGGTGGCTCACAACAGCATCTGAAAAATTTGACATGTAGAGTGCATGTAAAGGTTACAGGTTTGAATCCCTGATATGGCATCTTTTTAATATTTGGTTTAAATAACTGTCCTTTTAATAATGGCAACAATACATAGTTCTAATGGAGCACTTTTGAAGGAACAAACAAATACTTTACAACTAGTACAAAATCAAAACTAATGTTGGGAAGATTAATAACACAACACACACACACACACGGAGGAAAGAATACCGATATTAGACAGGAAACAAGATGAGGGAAGGAGGCGTGGGACTGAATGAAGACATTGACACAACTTTACAGCTTTAAAGGGACATAATCACGTGATCAATGACACGATGATATCCAAAGCTTCGTTTGACCAAGTTCTTTTCAAACCAGAAAACAACACCCCACAGTGCACAAATGACAAAAAAACACATTAACGTGCCTAATACTGTGGCGCAACTTTACTATTCCAGACAACAGTTCACATGGTCACAGGTTCGGTACTTCCTGTTGCGGGTAATACGATTTTGTTGAACGCAAAATGTCAGCCTTTCTTCCTCCATTAATTCCTGTTTTATTGAGGTTAGCCTTTATTCATTCATCCTTACCATTACTTCAAATGCACCGATAAAGACTGAGGTAAGGACTGGTGGCCGTGAAACCCCACAAAAATGTGTACCACTCCGGGTTAAATACTATACTGTATGTCTAAATCAAACATGTCATATTACATTTTGTCCACCAGATGTCCCTGCTGTGCACTGTGTTGGAAAGCTTTGAGCGTTTTTTTCAAAACGAGCCTCAATGGTTCAGAAAGACTTGGTTTCCCGTCCTTATAAAACAACCATAGTGATAGTTTAGATCAGTGTGTCAGGTCCTGGCTATAGAGATGCCTCTAGGAGCGGTTGTACCTTTCCTTTGTTTGGTGAATTTTGAAGTCAAATTAAAGGAATGTCCTACTACAACTCTGTGCCTCGTGTCCTGCCTACCCTCAACCGTGGCACAATGTTTACATAATTTACCCAATATAAATATTTCAAATCAATGTTTACATAATACACCATAGTGATAGTTCAGATCGATGTTTACATAATACACCATAGTGATAGTTCAGATCAATGTTTACATAATATACCCAATATAAATATTTCAGATCAATGTTTACATAATACACCATAGTGATATTTCAGATCAATGTTTACATAATACACCATAGTGATAGTTCAGATCAATGTTTACATAATATACCATAGTGATAGTTCAGATCAATGTTTACATAATATACCCAATATAAATATTTCAGATCAATGTTTACATAACTGACCATAGTGATAGTTCAGATCAATGTTTACATAATATACCCAATTTAAATATTTCAGATCAGTGTTTACATAATATACCATAGTGATAGTTCAGATCAGTGTTTACATAATATACTATATTGATAGTTCAGATCAATGTTTACATAATATACCATAGTGATAGTTCAGATCAATGTTTACATAATATACCCAATTTAAATATTTCAGATCAGTGTTCAGTTCAGTCTAACTCAATCAGCATGACAGAGTGATCTCCAGCCTTGTCCTCGTCAACACTCTCACCTGTGTTAATGAGGGGATCACTGACATGATGTCGTTTTGTGGCAGGGCTGAAATGCAGTGGAAAGGTTTTTTGGGGATTAAGTTCCTGTTCATGGCAGAGGGACTTTGCAATTAATTGCAATTCATCTGATCACTCTTCATAACATTCTGGAGTTTATGCAAACTGCCATCATAAGAACTGAGGCAGCAGACTTAGTGAAAATTAATATTTGTGTCAGTCTCAAAACCTTTGGCCACGACTGTATAATACAAAATGTGACTTTGTTCCTCAAACCTACTCTATGAAAGCATTGGTTATACTTCATTTTGAGTGTCCTAATTTCCAACTGTAGATGCTCTGTAGAAAGAAATAATATCAACAAGCTTTCAATGAACATTTAAAAATCTGATTGATAAACAACTCCTTTCTAAGGTTACGTTTGGGATGAAGATTAGAATAAGGTAAAAATGGTGTAAGGGTTAAGGTTGGGGTTAGGATATATGTTACAGTTGGAGTTAGTAGATAGTTAAAATGCTTCTGGTTTGTCAGTATCTACAGACACACGTTTGGGACTCACAACATTGATCTTCATTCATCATGTCTGGTCTATTTTTACCCTCCTACTTCCCAACTCTCCTTTCTATTTCTAATGGTATTACCTTCTAAGTCTTAGTCCTCCTACATTTCTTTATGTCAGTCTGATGTATCTCTCACATCTCTCTCCTCCAGCCTCTCTGAACATCAGTCCCAACAGATCTCAGTTCTTTGAATATGAATCTGTCTCTCTGAGCTGTGAGGTTCAAGGAAACTCTCCTGGATGGAGACTGAAGAGAAACACAGTGACTAGGAAGATGTCAGATTGTGGAACAGACTGGGGAAAACAACAAGGATCTTTATGCACCATAACTCTAATAACAAAAGACAGTGGAGAATACTGGTGTGAGTCTGGGTCTGGAGAACACAGTTATTCTGTCAACATCACAGTACATGGTATGTTAATAATCACCATGTTCTAACATCACAGTAAATGGTATGTTAGTAATCACCATCTACTAACATCACAGTACATGGTATGTTAGTAATCACCATCTACTAACATTACAGTACATGGTATGTTAATAATCACCATCCACTAACATCAGAGTGCATGGTATGTTAACAATCAACATCTACTAACATCACAGTACATAGTATGTTAATAATCACCATTTACTAACATCACAGTACATGGTATGTTATTAACCACTTTCTACTAAAATCACAGTACATGGTATGTTAATAATCACCATCTACTAACTTTCTAGTGTTTAGTGTTTCATCTGATTTCAGGGAATTTATGTTATGTTTCTACTAACATTCTAGTGTTTAGCGTTATATCTGGTTAGAGAGAGCTGATGTTATGTTTCTGTGTAAATGTTTATACAGGTGCTGGTCATATAATTAGAATATCATCCAAAAGTTTATTTATTTCAGTAATTCCATTCAAAAAGTGAAACTTGTATAATGTTTACATTCATTCCACACAGACTGATATATTTCAAGTGTTCATTCCTTTTAATTTTGATGATTATAACTGAGAACTTATGAAAACCCCAAATTCAGTATCTCAGAAAATTAGAATATTGTGAAAAGGTTCAATATTGAAAACATCTGGTGCCACACTCAATTCAGCTAATTAACTCAAAACACCTGCAAAGGCCTTTAAATGGTCTCTCAGTCTAGTTCTGTAGGCTACACAATCATGGGGAAGACTGCTGACTTGACAGCTGTCCAAAAGACGACCATTGACACCTTGCACAAGGAGGGCAAGACACAAAAGGTCATTGCTAAAGAGGCTGGCTGTTCACAGTGCTCTGTGTCCAAGCACATTAATAGAGAGGCGAAGGGAAGGAAAAGATGTGGTAGAAAAAAGTGTACAAGCAATAGGGATAACCGCACCCTGGAGAGGATTGTGAAACAAAACCCATTCAAAAATGTAGGGGAGATTCACAAAGAGTGGACTGCAGCTGGAGTCAGTGCTTCAAGAACCAACACGCACAGACGTATGCAAGACATGGGTTTCAGCTGTCGCATTCCTTGTGTCAAGCCACTCTTGAACAAGACATAGCGTCAGAAGCGTCTCGCCTGGGCTAAAGACAAAAAGGACTGGACTGCTGCTGAGTGGTCCAAAGTTTTGTTCTCTGATGAAAGTAAATTTTGCATTTCCTTTGGAAATCAAGGTCCCAGAGTCTGGAGGAAGAGAGGAGAGGCACAGAATCCACGTCGCTTGAAGTCCAGTGTAAAGTTTCCACAGTCAGTGATGGTTTGGGGTGCCATGTCATCTGCTGATGGTCCACTGTGGTTTCTGAGGTCCAAGGTCAACGCAGCCGTCTACCAGGAAGTTTTAGAGCACTTCATGCTTCCTGCTGCTGACCAACTTTATGGAGATGCAGATTTCATTTTCCAACAGGACTTGGCACCTGCACACAGTGCTAAAGCTACCAGTACCTGGTTTAAGGACCATGGTATCCCTGTCCTTAATTGGCCAGCAAACTCGCCTGACCTTAACCCTATAGAAAATCTATGGGGTATTGTGAAGAGGAAGATGCGATACGCCAGACCCAACAATGCAGAAGAGCTGAAGGCCACTATCAGAGCAACCTGGGCTCTCATAACACCTGAGCAGTGCCACA
>JACXGI010016482.1:0-15782 GCA_016801175.1 Esox masquinongy
CCCCCCCCCCCCCCCCAGGCACCTCATCGCCGTTATAATCTGGTTAGCACCACAGTTTGAAAAAAATATGTTTGTATTTTTTTTTTCTGTCAGATGTGTTGTAGACAATCTCGTGCCGCCAGGATTCATGGCTTGAACCAGCCAATTTAAAATGCGTTTTACGACACAGTGAAAGCCGCCAGATTAATGTCCTCTGAGATGGTAAAACCACGAGCGTGGGCCAGCGAAGTGATAAGAACAGGATACAACACATTTAAAGCTCTCTCCACCCTCCTCCCCTCCATCCCCCACCCCCGGAAGCCTATGAACCTCAAAGTCTCCCCTTCCGCTCCTGGCTTGAGGAGCGTTTGGCCACCAACAGACCTCAGTTCTCCAGCCCACAAGGCACAGCTGCCAGCCATCAGCCCCGTGATCTGCCTCCCCAAACCTGGGCCTGACATGTGGAGAAGCTGGGTGGTGCCTAGCGGGTATGGAACGGACTAAACCTTATCCTCCTAAATCTCCACAGGGGGCCCCGTCTTACCCTCTGCCCCTCTGGTGTTGGTTTAGACCTCCCTGTAGTTAGACATAACAGAGTCCTCCACAAGCCACCATCAACAAAACTCCTTATTACCGCGTCTCCTTTGGAGCACTTTGGTTTTCGCCATTACATTGTACTGTAACGTTAAACCCTCCGCCTCCTTCTCGGCGCGCCCCGGGCCCACCACAGGAAGTGCACCTTGAAATACACTTTGGCCGCGGCGCGTTTTGAAGGAGTCCCCCGGCTGGCCAGGTTCACAGGCAGACACCCTGCTGTACGTTAATGGGCCCATTACAGCAAATGGCTAGTAAAACAGCTAGGGCTCTACGCCTCCACATCGAGGTCCGCCTCAAAGGCTGCTGTGTCCTATGAATGCAAGGCTTTGTTTTCCTTCAGGCCTGCTGGCATTGGGTTAGCGGGAGGGTACGACCAAACAAGAACATGCCGGTCTCCAGACTATATTTTCTACCTCAACTCCACACAGCCGCATTATGACAATATATAGGGCCGGTTTTGCAGACACAGATTAAGCCTAGTCTAGGTCTTAAAAAAATAATAATAATAATAAATACAGCTCAGTGGAGTTTTCTATTAAACTTGATTTTTCAGTCCTTAACTAGCCTTAAATCTGTGTCTGTGAAACCGGCCCTTAGAGTCAAAGGAGTCTCCTTTTTTGTCTTGAGAGATCTGAGGAGAATCCTGACCGAGCGGGCTGTGATGAGATATGGGCATATAACAGCATTAAAAAAGATTGGCACATGAACGAAACAAACATTCTTTAGATGTCATTTTTGGCAGAGAGAGACTTACAAAGGCCAAAAGAAGGTGCCAGCCTTCACCCCCTGTTTCACTGCTGTGATCCATATCTAGGACAAAGAAACAGGATTTTCTTTATTAAACACAGTATAAATAAAGGAATTGCAATTGTTGACTTTTTAACAGACAATAATACACATGCAATCAAATAAGCGCATTCGAGACATGTCCTTAAAAAACATTTGTGACCTTAAAACAAATGTGGGACACATGTATGGCAGTATTCAACAAAATTAGCCTGAACACCCTCCACCGCATCTCACAAACTGATATTTACAGTTATTGGATTGGAACTCAGTTTTATTAAACACTCACAGGCATCCTTAACAATGTAATATGGAGAGAGAGAGAAAGAGAGAGTGAGAAAGAAAATAATCCTGGCCAGCTGTAAGTGTAGCCATTACCATGCAAATAGAACACAGACGCAGGCCTTTGAGAATGGTGATGCTTATAGAATGGGGGGAGGGGGCTCCTAAAATGACTTTTGGCTCAACTAAAGACCAAAGAGAAGAGCCGAGACACAACTCACCGGCTGACCTCCCCACCAACGGTGATTCAGTTTCTCCCGACCTCGCAGGTTAAAGTTGGCATTGAAGACAGGGTCATACATCGAGTTGCCCACTATGCCATGGGACTCAGGGTACAGGCCCTGCAGTGGACCACAACTGAGGCGTTAACCCGTTGCTTGGGAACCATGAACTTAGGATACATTTTGTGGGTCATACTGTTCATCCTCTAACTTTAGCATGAGAAACCAGGGCACACCGTTGCAAGAGTGTACATATTGGGGAAGGTTTTGGTGGGATACATTGGTCTCATGTAGGGAGCGTGGGTACCGCAACTTCCTGCAAAACAAAACAAAAAAAACATATGACAACAATGTAAAGAATCATGTAGATCAAGAGGAAAGTGTATTCAATGTTAAAAATTTTACTAATTTTGTTCATTTTAGTCAGTAACACCCAGAACACACATTCTTGCACCATAGCGTCCAATCATCAGTTTGAACAGGTATTTTTCTTCACTGACGCTGCAGGCAGTTTGCTGTATTTTTCTCTGAGCATGTGAATCAGCGACTGATCAAAACACTGAGCCAGAGGACCGGCTATTAGCCCTGCTCACCCTAACCCTAACCCTCGTGATCTTGTTGTAGTACTCACTTGAGTCAGTAAAAATTGTGATAAAAATAACAAATCAAGACTAATCATGACTCTCAAGTCAGAAAAAGAGAAGTTGAAAAAGAGTACAAATCTTTTGCAAATGCATCACTACTGGTGGGGTGGTTTTGTCTTACGGAGTTTCTCGATGTTTGGTATCACGGTGCTTCCCCTCTTCATGTAGGAAGCTCTGAAGCCATCCACTGACAGCATGATGAGAGGAGGACGGACAAACCTGAGGAGAAAAGACCACCTCACCGTGACCCACAGGCCACTTAAGTTGTGTGAGTCGCTGGGTAACGGAAAGTCAAACGGCGTGTAGACAAGGCGTCTTACCCCGCTGGACATTCATGGGCTTTTATGTCTTCACAGTCGTCTTGCAACCAGGTGGTCTCCCCTTTAAAGAAAGTGGTCCAATTCAGGGTAAATCGAAGGGTTCAAGAAACCCTACACACTAAAAATATACAGCCAAACATGAACATCATGACAACAGTCTGAACAGTTCGGTGGTCTAGGAGCGGTCCATGGGCCTAACGGGCCGGGCCACTGCCTCCAGGACATATGTACAGCCGCAGCATGGGTCAGAATCCCACCGACTGCTCTTCGGTAAAAACTCTCGCCTTTATATTCCCCCAATATTTAAATAAATACACCAGAAAACATATCTTGATAAAAAAGTGTCAGTGAAAGCACATACTGAACTAGAGGAAGTTTTAGCAACATTTTAGCGTTGCGCGTCTAACCTTTGCAGAGCGTTTTATAGTTGGTGCAGCAGTCTCCTTTGGTCAAACAGTCCTCGGAGCAGTGGCAGGCATGCTGGTCCCTCCTGGTCTCGCCACATCGCTCCTTACTGCACTCAAAACCTCCCTCTGGACACAGCCAATCAATCGATTGAAAGGACGTAAATCAGACAATGACAACAACCGCCCAGCGTTCCAGAGACACCTTGACAACAATTTTTTCTCAACAGCATCCGGATATCCAGTTCAGCTACGACTCAAGTTAACATTATGCATGTGGTGACGTGTGTGCGCTTTGAAGCCAACATACGATATGTACAAGCCAGGGAGACAGGCATGTTAGAGCGAAACAGAGGTGAAAGGCATGGACAGGGCATGTCTGGTCTTGGACTAAGAGAGAGGTTTAACTTGATTTGTAAGATCACAATGTTGAATAAAGGGAACATGAGCATTAAAAGGCCACCAACCCTGAGACAGGTTGGGAGGCTTCAGGCTTACCTGTCCTCAAGCAATGCTCATCAAAATCCTGACAGCAGCTATTGTAGGTTTTACATAAATTGTCACAGCGGCAGTGGGGGGGTTCGGCCTCGTCCAACTCGAAGCATCTGTTCTTGCATGATCCTGTTACGTTGATCAACACAGACTCAGAGCGAGCTAGAGCTGAGAGAGACAAACAACCATCCACATCCCTTAGGGGCATACTCTGAGAAGAAAAAAAGAGCTTCTCAGTGGGTTCCCGAAAAAATCCTAACGGTTCTAGGTAGCGCCGTTTTTCCTGAAAGTATCGGAATAGGCACTAATTTCAAGCTGTTTCACAATTGAAACGGAAGCCTGACTATATTGATCCCAAGCTTCTAAGACAGTTACATTGGAGTTTGAAAACCATCTCCAGTACCCAAAACGTGCCTAATTGAGGATGGGGACCGACTGCACCAAGCCAGTATAATAACTGGCTTCCATAACAAGAGGTTCCTTGTATATTCGGAGACCCCTCCACCAAAAAAATGCAATGCGTAGAGGCCATGGAAGAACTCTGCGCAACATTTAAATTCATTTTTTTCTCTCGGAGTTTTAGCTGCTAGGGTTGAAGATTAAACGAAAACGTTTCTATGACAAACACTTCGAAGATGCAGTAAATTAATTGAGGGGAATTAATGAAAGGGGAAGAAACTCCCTGTAAAAGAAATTTCCCGATCTTCTTTTACAGCTTTGCATGTCATGTTTTCTATTCAAACCTGCGTTTTTACATGCAGGTTCAGAATTGCAGCAGAAACGGCTGAAAAGCTTTAGGTATTGACACATGGTAGCACTGAGTAAATACATCCCAAGCATACCTAAACAGGCCAATCAACTGTGAACAGGGCAACATAAATGTTGTTTGAATTAAATGTGGCGCGTTCACTTGGGTTCACTGGCAGGCACATCACATCTGATGGAAAACAACCCACAAACTGATTTTTTTAAATTTCGTTGCAACAGTTACCTATAAGGGGAAAAGTAAGTTCCATGTAATTGCGTGTTATCATTTAATGGTGAACAGTTGTCAAGTAAGTTGACGGATTGGCGAATGATTGATTGCTCTGCTCCTAAGTCAGTACCGGACTTAATTTAGTTCAACGTTAATGTCTCTAGGTATCAAAGGGAGTTTTCTGTATGACTTGTTTAAAATGGCAGAGGGAAAGTTAGATATATACATCTAAAGCCAAAATACATAACGACTTTCCAAAGTATACTGTAGCTTACAGTTGATTTTGGAATATAAACTAAAGAGAATATTATTCTGGTTTGCTTGCAATTCGCCATGCATAATATTACCCCCAATATGTCATTAACAAACTATATACAATGAACAATGCCTTCACTGTTACAATAATAATATACCCATAAATTATTGTCTCAAAAACGGACCCATGTACACCTACATATGGTCGAGCCCCGGAAAAACTATTTCCCGCGATATATTTACATCAAAACAGTTGTCAGTGCATTCTTACTTTCAGTTCTGGACGTAGCAGCCTCCTCTCCAGACCTTTTAGAGCGATCATAAACATATCCCAAGCAGATATCCGAGCCACAGAGGATGGAGATGATACAGAAAACCTTTGAAAACAACGCAGAAAAGATACATCCAAAAAATATATAAATCGACCACCGGCTACACCAAAGTGAAATGTTTACGAAATTAGAACAGTAACGATACCTGTTTTAATGATATGTTATATTTCCCCATTAGGCCTATGTCAGTTCAGACATACACAATTCGTGTTAAGCCCAATTGCAGTGAGTGTGCGTTCTGACTGAGCCCCAAATATCAGAGACCGTGCAACGTGGAGGCGTGGCAAAGTTGTAATTTCGCCACAACACCTGTTCACGGTGCCAAGATGGCCTTTTTCCAGGTCTGAATTCAGTGAAACAAGTAAAAGTGCTTGTGCCGCTGTTTGATTTTAGTGGGCAGTTAACTTAATGAAAGTGAACGCACCGCGGACCACCCCAGTGAATGCATAACAATCGCCTTTGATACTTTTCAAGTCGGTTACCACTTTGAAATGATCATTGTCCCTTTGTACTGCAAATTACCATTAGCAAGTGACGGTAACCGAACGAGGTTAATTCAAAATAGGACGAGAACAGCATGACATGATATAATGCTTAGATTTATCCAACACGCAAGTAGGCTAATTATACTGAACGTAAACTATAGGAAAACATAAAAAACGCGAATTATATGCTAATTTTATCCATTAAAAAAATTTTATCCATCTTTCTTACCGTCTGTCTTTGGTGGAGGAAAATGCAAAACTGCAGAAATTTGAACTTTATAACATCATTAACTGAGTTCGAATGGTCATTTTGCAAACAAAGACAAGAAAAATGCATAATTCAATGAAATCAACCCCCACTAAAGTGGCAACGGCGAGATGCCATGGCTTCATTGAGGACAATCAGGCAAGAAATGCGAAGGTATTGCTTTGCTGAACTCGGACAAGGCCAAACAAGATTTCCACATCACAGCTAAACCTGATTACTCGATTGAACACGAACCAGAACATTTCCTGTGTCGGCTGCCCCCCACATTATTATTAAGCACTAAGGGTTTGTGGCGAAATAGGTCCAATCCGCCCGAGCTAAGAGTTGTTCTTATGTATGACGCATCAGAGAGCCTGGACACAGCGCATAGCCGCGGTATAACGGTCACATATCACATACCCCACAGATGGGGAAAAAAGTGATTGTTTAAGTCATTTTTATAGTTGAGAAACTTTATTTTTCAATATCTTTATGAAAATGTAGGCCTCATCCCACTAAATAATAAATGGCGTAACAAAACAGAACCATATGTTGAATATAAAACAGTAACTGATTGAGCCAGGGACAAGACCACAAGGCCAATAAAAAGACCAACAAAAAATATCTATAGGAAAAGTTAAAACATGCATGGTAAGAAACTGATCCATTTGACTGCAAAATTAAAGGTATAAAAAGATGGCTTGGTTCAGTTCTACAGTATAGTCATTCAGGTCTGCAATGAAAGTATAATTGTCTGCATCCTATTCCTTATTTAGTGCACTATGTCTGTCAAGGGCCCACATTAGAATTAATGGACTACATAAAGAATAGGGCACAATTTGGGACACACATGTACAGTAGTAATGGCCTACTACAGCTCAGAATAAAAACTAAATGTACATTTCGCTATAAAAATCTATGTCCTAAATGTTTACAAAGACCTCATTATTGATTGTTCCACATATGAATTTACGGGTGCGCCAAACAAGAGCGGAATATCCCATCATCGTTTAATAACAGGGCAAAAGTAAACCTGTCATTCTATTTCCAGGCCAACGCTACGCAGAATAGAGAAAGACTGTCTGTCAGACCAGCTTCGTCATTAAGAAGCCGAGGAGGTTCCCTTACAACCCAGACACTAAAAATGTAGTTGACGACGGTAAAACACAGACAAACAGGGCTTAGGCCACGGTTTGGCCAGAGAAGTCTCGGTGGGTGTGGTCAGTGTGATGGATGCTTTGATACTAACAAAAGCAATGGGCTCCAACTGGCGGTTGATGATGACATCACAGTATGTAGAATTCCAAGCAACATGTCATCCAGATTCAAAGCTACCTCTAATTATCGCATCACTCCGACACGCAAGGACTCGGACCGACCGGTAAGGGAAGCGCGCAAACCAAGACCTTGTGAGGTCCACTCAGGGAACTAGATGCGCCGCGCCCACACAGTCGATGTCGCTCGAGGGGAACACTTCACGACCCGGAGCGTGGATCGAGGCGGCGCCGCGGCAGCCGGGAGGCCACGGTGCGTTCTAATCAGACGCGGAGGGAGACCTCATGGAGCGGCCGCTGGCCGGGCTGTTGCTGCAAGCGTGTGAGTCCCGCTCCTTCTCCCTGCTGTCGTGCTTGTGCTTGTGCTTATGCTTGTGCTTGTGCTTCTTCTTCTTCTTCTTGTGCTCGTGGTGGTGGTGGTGATGGTGCTCGCCGCTGCCGTGCTTGGAGGATGAGTTGGCCTCCTTGCCGAAGGACGGTAAGGGCGTGGCGGGCAGAGACAGCAGGGCCTGGTCCGTCGCAGCCGGTTCCTTGCCTGGGAGGAGAACATGTGGGGAGGTCAGGCTGTGACGGGTAGGGGTCAGGGTGTGAAGGGGAGAGGTCAGGGTGTGACGGGGAGGGGTCAGGGTGTGACGGGGAGGGGTCAGGGTGTGACGGGGAGGGGTCAGGGTGTGACAGGGAGGGGTCAGGCTGTGATGGGGAGGGACGAGGTGTGGGACGTGCTGCTAGCTAGAGGTGTGTATGAGATCTGCGGACTGGCAACCCTCATCACCAAAATCCCTTTGTATGAGGAACACAGTGGGCGTGTCCGTACTATCCTGAGCCTTTGTATGAGGAACACAGTGGGCGTGTCCGTACTATCCTGAGCCTTTGTATGAGGAACACAGTGGGTGTGTCCGTACTGTTGTGTGCAGCAGCTATGTCTGACAGGTATCAGTGGCACCTTTGAATGGAAGGTATATAAGCGATTGCTATGTGTGGCAGGTGCAACCGGCAGTTATGCGCGGCAGATATGAATGGCAGGTCCCAGCGTCGGGCCTGAATGATCTGACCAGGTTGCTGACCTGGAGTGGAGGGCCTCTCCAGCATGTTGAGGTGGTGGTGGATGAACGCCTGGCTGTCATGAGGACTCTCCATGTCGATCTCGTCCTCCTCCATGGTGTTGAACTGAAACGACAACGAGGCAGCAACACGTCGTCAGTCACAGAAAAATCTCCTCAGCTGAAGGCGTTCCTTAAAAAACTCATCCCGCCACCCTGGTCCTGCACTCTGATGTTTACCCCGGTGTTTATGGGCAGAATAAACCACAGATCACCTGTGACATCTGGCTGGAGAGTTTGTTATTAACTACACAATGCAATAGTCAGTTTCACACAAATGATTGGATATTTTTCTTTTTTTTAAGCCAGGACAGTGAGACACCCTCCACACACACCCCAAGAATCTCCAGCTCCTTACTCTGATCTTGAATTTCTTACTGCTGTCCTCTTCCTGCAGTACCTGGCCTGGTTCTGGGGAGGCGGAGCCCAGCGGCCCAACTCCGCTGTCCAACTTCCTCTTCAGGCCCTGTGGGGGCGGGGCCACACTGCTGGGGATGGGTACGCTGGACACCGTCTCCATGGTGATTAAGCCCTCATCCAGCTAAAGAGGGTTACGGGTCGGGGGAGAAAGCGGGAGGCAGAGGGGACGTACAGGTCAGTCTGACTCGGATCTGGTGACTTTGTACTCGGGCAGTATGAATGAAAATAAAATTAGGCTGAAGCCATGTAAAACATTATTTCCACCTCCAGAAATTAGCCCAATAACATATTTGTAGAAAATATTTTAACATGTAACACCACGCATACAGTACAGCCTACGTGTGATCCGTACATCCAGCTATGCCATTAGCAACATTATACCATGTAGTATTACTGAAGAACACAGTGGCTGTAAGCTGAATGATTATATATTTAGCATCACGGCTGAATAAATCAAATGGAATTAAGTGACTGTATTAACTAACAGTGATGCGGCACGGTTCTTTTCCGCTTCTCTTCCTAAAACGTGAAGTGTCAAAAAAAACTTAACGGCATCTGGCGTCGAGAACGAGCGTTATAACAACCGCTCTTACGCTGCTGGTGAAGCCCATGACAGGGAGATGGACCGCCATGGGCTGGCCAGAGACCTCCGCCGGCCCCGGGCCCTGTTCGGGCTTGACAGTGGGGTTGAGGACGGCCTTCTTCTCCTTGAGGTTGAGCACCAGGCCCAGCTCCGGCAGGGGCAGGCAGGAGGGCCGCGTCAGGCCGAACAGGGTGTAGTAGAGGTTCACCGCGTCGCACCGTAACCGCCAGTCGTGAGAGGTCCCTGGGGATCGGGGAAATTGAGAGGGGATTTGCACGCACTCAGACTGGACATGTAACATTCAGACCATCGTGAGCTTGAGAGTGGTTTTCTGAAGCCAAGCCAGTGGTAAGAATAACACCGGTATGAATGTAATCACGGCTATTGTTTTCAGTGGAATGAACACAAATACGGAGAAAGTCTGTTTAGGAATCTGTTCATATTTTGTCTTAGAAATACTTCAGGAGCACTAGAAATGCACACTCTGCATAACGCGAAAGTCGTTTATTTAGTTTCAGTTCGTGGTTGGTGTTGTCGAGAGAGAGAAAAAGGTCAGCTGGTATGAATTCAACATAACGTAAATGCAGAGTTTCACAGTTAATTTCTCAGCCAAGCCAGTGATAATAACACTGGCGTAAATGTTAATCACTGATATTGACGTGATGGGAACAATAAAACAACAGATTATGAACAGTTTATTCATGCGAGTCAGACCATGCTGAAGTTAATTTGGGTTGGCAACGGAGCGACGAGTCTAACCGCCAACAGTCTCAGCCAGCCTCACAGCACAGAAGTACACTAAAACATATGAATGTTCTACGCTGCAATGAGAGATGAGAAGAAACACAGTAATCATCATAGTGTCTATTGGTCAAACTTCAGCTGTCTGTCTGTACCCAGGTTAATGTCTCCAGGTCACTCCTGACAGACTGCGCTTCTCTTCTGTTTTTGACCAAACACTGGCTGTTCCCCATGCCTGGGAGATTCCCATCTCCCCAAACACCTGCACCCAAATGGAACCCTTCTCCCCCTACAGTGCCGGCCCTCCCAAAACCATCATCTACACAGAGAATAGATTGACTATTAGGATACAAGCGTACTGAGGATAGTGCCAAAAGACTCCCAAAGACATTGAAAAACCTATAAACATTATAAGACACAATCTCTTTCCAAACTGGTTGAGAAACAGAGATTAACAATCTGAAATGGATTACTGGACACACTTCTGGCAAACTGTTAAATAAATCTGCTCTTTGAAAGACTTTCTCAACATTTCTGTTGAAACAAGGTTTACACAAGCCTCCCGGGGGTTGTAAATTCAATTGGAGGATACGGAAGACTTCCTGGTTTGTTAGTTTAGAGTAACACTGACACGGACAGACAGAGCAGGTGGTTGGGCAATGGAAACACTGATAACCCCTGCGTCAATCTGACTGTGTCCCACACTGAAGATGCATGACAAGGAGAACTCGGGATGCACAGTCTGAGAGACGGTACGGAGTAAGAACATGATGGAACAACTCGTGTGTTAAAATCGACTTCCTCCAAAGCGTGACACGCAGTCGCAGCCTAAGGTCAAAGTGCTGAAACACACCGTGCCAGAGACAAGGGGGTCTTCGGTTTGAGTCATCAGGTTTGATTAGTGACGTCTTAGATGAAATGGCAACCTGCTAGCTAGGGCACTTAGAGCAGTTAGCCCAGTGAGGAAGCTTGATGCGCAGCCCAGTCAAAGGTAGTGCACTACATAGGGAATAGGGGGTAATTTAGACTGACCTGAGTTCATGAGCTTCCACAGCTGGTCAACCAAGGCCTCGTTGCAGAGAGGAGACTCAACAGCTTTGGTGAAAGGAGGATTTTTACCCAGCATGCTCAGTATCTTGTGTCTGAATGAAAAAAAGAGGAAGTAGAGGTGACATCTTCCATGAGAAATGGAAAACAGCCACTAATAAGCAAAACAGTGTGTTTAACATTGCTATAAACGTAGTATTATATCAACTTCACAAAAATTTGACAAGAGACGGGACAAATTGTCCAACCCATCCAACAGATTGACAGAGGGAGAGACAGAGAGAGAGACAGGCAAAAAGAGACAAAGAAAGACAAACAGAGAGAAACAGAGAGACATGGTACCTGATGTAGTGAGCAGGGTCATTCTGGACCATGTTAAGCAGCCACTGTAGTTCCACTGGGCTCCTGTCAACTAGCAATAAACAGCAGGTTACAACAAATCACACCTCTGCTCTGACACACACGCACACACAAACACGCACGCATGCATGCACGCACGCAAACACCCAGCGCATGCTGAGACATGTTTCAGACACACAAAGGACCCCATTTAGTGTCAGTGCTGGACGGCTGAGCTGATTAATGACGCTGGGATTAGCAGGGAGTCTGGGACTCAGTGTCGTTGCTTCTACAGAAGGGATGCTCTCTAGACAGACAGGTTCAAGATGTCTTGTGGAAACAGTCGAGAATTTTCAGGCTAAACCCTAACACGTGTCCAAAACGGCACTGTTTTAGTGCACTAATTTTGCCCGGAGGCCTATCTGAGAGGACGGCATGGCCCACAACGTTGATAGATGATATTGATAGAAGCTTGTGGTGGGTGAGCAGGAAGCTTTTTGTCAATCAGTCTGAACGGAGCAAGACCTACATTAAGTGTCAGTGTAAACCCTGGTCTGATGTATACCACATGTGATAATGAAGCATAGGGACTAATGTGTGGTCTAAACCCTGGTCTGATGTATACCACGCGTGATAATGAACCATAGGGACTAATGTGCGGTCTAAACCCTGGTCTGATGTATACCACGCGTGATAATGAACCATAGGGACTAATGTGCGGTCTAAACCCTGGTCTGATGTATACCACGTGTGTAGTCCACCACTGCTTCCAGAGCTGCAACACGAACATCCACAAAGTGCCCGTACTCAGCATAGGACTTAAACAAAGAAGGATCGCTGGGAATATGGCCGTTCTTCTGGAGTGTCCGGATAGCCCTTAGACAACTGTAGAGAGGGAGGGAGCGAAAGAGGGAGGGGGGAGTCATCATCTCCATACATCAAAGGTCATCTACTTTGATTTTGACTCCGCCAAAGTGCTGGGGAGATGTAACGGAAATTAGATCTTAAAAGGGACCATGTGTATGTTGTTTACTCTACTACTAGCATGAATACAAGCATAAAATGACCAGAAGACATCTGCGGTTCATGTTTTCAGTTAATGTTTCAAATATAATTTTTCTACAGAATTGTGCCTGAAATTGTCCTATTTCAACTTTCTGTCCGGTCCTTCTATTAGTTTGTATTGACTTGTAGTCTCCTCATACTTGCATTAGACAGTACTATTGGTCGCCTGACAGTGAGGGTGTTTTGGTCGCCTGACAGTGACGGTGTCGTAGTCGCCTGACAGTGAGGGTGTTTTGGTCGCCTGACAGTGACGGTGTTGTAGTTACCTGAAAGTGACGGTGTTGTAGCCGCCTGACAGTGACGGTGTTGTAGCCGTCTGACAGTGATGGTGTTGTAGCCGTCTGACAGTGATGGTGTTGTAGTTACTTGACAGTGACGGTGTTGTAGTTACCTGACAGTGATGGTGTTGCGGTAGCTGGGCAGCAGTTTCTCCATATTCAGGAAGCGTGTGATTTCTTCGAGGATCAGGCGAACGTCTCCGTTGAGGTTGTCCACTGTGCGGACCTCGTTACTGATGCTAATAGCTGGGGTCAAGGAGTTGGTCAGAGCATCAATCAGCTCTGCGCGGTAGTAGTTATCAGAAAACTACAGAGAGAACATAGCAAGGATTTTTAGGGTTCAACAGTCATATTTTAGGGATTTAAAACTTCAATAGTCATACCTGCAACAGTCATATTCATGGCTAAAACCAAACTAAAATCTGAAAAACTTCAGTTTTTAAACAATATAAGGTGACTTGGATAAGGAATATTCTGAGACCTAAGAGAACTGTGCAAGAAGGATTAAAGTGGATAACTCGGACCCCATCCTTCTGTCCTCTGCCAGGAGGCTTTGCAACCATACAGACGCTCATGACAAACAGGCAAAACACTAACATTATGATACCTAAAATTTTATTTCATTGTATTTCTTCTAAAACAATTTCTACTTATTGTGTAACCGGCTACCGATAGGCTGTTGAAGCAGCACGTTACGAATAGGTGATGAAATCCTTTGGTAACTCTGTTTTGTCAAACTACGTTCTTTTGTTATCTGGGGTTTTTGTGAATGAAGTAAGTAGGGATTTACTCGTTATGGAATGATCTTAAGGTGATCGTATTGCTACAGTACAAAAAGGCCTAGTTGAGGGATATTCTGAATTCAACACCGGTCTAGGGTTGTCCAGTGGTCTAAGCAACATGCCTCTGGAGCATGTATACCGCTGCAGCATGGCTTTGAAATCCAGCCCACTGCTAATTCCGAAAAAAAAAAACACACTCCCTACTAAATCCAGCCCACTGCTAATTCCCCCCCCCCAAAAAAACACTCCCTACTAAATTTTTCCCCACCCTATCAAAACAATCATGAAATCATTGAAAATGTGTGTATATATATATATATATATATAAATAAACATATATATATTTAAACATGTAGTGGTGTCCAGCAAAAAGCAGTACATGATTGGCTAAAAACCACCCATGGACAAGGGGATGCTGGACAGGTTTGCCTCTATAACCCTGTTCCTTGAGAGTTTCCCTCTTTTCGGTTTTAACTCGAAACCTTTTCCTCTGGAGCTTCCCGCCTGACGGTTTTCTCTCCAACCCAAACCTAGCACAACTCAACCAAATTGTCATCTGGATGAAAAGCTTAAAGAGGTTAGTCGAAACTGGAATTGGAGAAAAGAACACACAGGAAGGTGGCTCTCCAAGAACTAGGTTGGGCACGATTGTGTTAGAAAAAGTAAATGCAAAGACACCCACCTTGTTTTTCCTGTTGTCATTGTACTTGATGAGGTCCAGGATAAAGTTGAGGACATCTTTGGGACAGAGGTTCTGGATGTCTCTAAGCTGAGCCATGGCCACAGGCATTGTCTAGGACAAAACGTGAGAAAACGTTTTGTTACACATTTGCGGCGTCACTTAGTCTAGCAATAAGAGCATCTGACCAATAACCAAAAAGCCTTGAATATCACTTAGAGCATTGTCAAGGTGAATACAGAGCACTGGAAGTTTTATGGCACCATCCACACCTTGCCTAGCTCAGGGAGTCATTCCAAACCGACTGACCAAGTAAGTAGAAGACCGATAAGAGTAGCTACCGAGGGGAAAACCGCAACTTTGACAGAGCTCAAGTCCTTTTTTGCCAAGACTGTTCAGTGTGCATATGAAAACAATATTCCAAGAATTCCACAAGCTATGCCTTCATGGTAGGGCGAAAATAAGGAAGCCATTACTCAATAAAGACCACCGTAATTCTAGTAACATGTTTCAGGGTCTGACCAAACAACATTTTTACTCAGCCGAAACGCAAAACCAACCCCAATAGATTGATGTGCAAACATTTGTTTTGTCTTGCAGCTGCAAAAAACTGCAAAATGTACTTACAACAAGTATTAATTCAGGGATCGGAAAATTATCCAATTATGATAATTTCTTCAGTTTTGCAGGAGTGATCAGTAGCTCAGTGGGGGGAGGGGGGGGTAAAACCCTAATCCGAATGCAACCCTAATCCAAATGCATCCAAATGCAAGGTGACAAAATGTAATAAAATGTCATGGTGGCCTTCTACTGTTGCCTGGATTTGATATGTTCCCTATTATAGCCCAAGTACCACTCTGAATACCTTCTGTAGGAAGTAGCTCTGGAAGTTGATGAAGTTGTTGGTCTTGACAATGTTGGGGCAGCTTTTGCAGCAGAACATCCTGGTGAACAGGGACTTCATGGCTGGAGGTCCAGTCCAGGTGCTCATCATGGAGTTGGCTATCTAGAACGTAAAACCACAAACACATTCCAGATAGTACCACGCTACCATGGTGATATGGTGATTGCCGGTGCATCTGAGGAACCAGTCCAGCGTGGAGGCGGCTACCCGTAACCAGAAAAATAGAGATTAGCTCAAAACATTTAAGCACACTCAGAACGTTCTGGGGAACAGAGATTACAGACGGATACATTTACTTGTGGTAACAAAGGCTTTCCGTCCGAAATATTGTGTTCATATTTCAAACAGCTCAGTAATTTTCACAAATCATTAGCTTTATTTGATTATTTGTAACAGAAATTGTATTTTAAATACAGTGCTTTTTAAATGTCTTTTTCAATCTCTATACTTTTATTTGAAATCAAACAATTAAGTTGTAGTATAAATTCTCAATTTTGGGGGTAATTGGGGACTATGGTTAAAAGAAAAAAAATCAAAATTGTGTAACCTG
>JACXGI010016483.1:5246-15977 GCA_016801175.1 Esox masquinongy
ACATCCTTCTGATAGTATCATAGAGTTACATCCTTCTGACAGTTCCATAGTTAGATTCTTCTAACACTACCGTAGAGTTACATCCTTCTGATAGTATCATAGAGTTACATCCTTTTGACAGTTCCATAGTTAGATTCTTCTAACACTACCGTAGATTCACACCCTTCTGATAGTATCATAGAGTTACATCCTTCTGACAGTTCCATAGTTAGATTCTTCTAACACTACCGTAGAGTTACATCCTTCTGATAGTATCATGGAGTTACATCCTTCTGACAGTTCCATAGTTAGATTCTTCTAACACTACCGTAGAGTTACATCCTTCTGATAGTATCATAGAGTTACATCCTTTTGACAGTTCCATAGTTAGATTCTTCTAACACTACCGTAGAGTTACATCCTTCTGATAGTATCATAGAGTTACATCCTTCTGACAGTACCATAGTTAGATTCTTCTAACACTACCGTAGAGTTACATCCTTCTGATAGTATCATAGAGTCATATCCTTCTGACAGTACCATAGTTTGAAACTTCTATGTCGGCCGTAGAGTCACATCCTTCTGACAGTAGCAGTTCACATAATGTACCCTCTCTTTCTCTCTCTCACGCCCAGCACTCTCTCAATATCCCCCACTTTATTTTCTTCTCTATGTCTTTCTATGTCGCTTCTTTCCTTCTCTCTGTCTCTCTGTTGCTTTCTCTGTCTCTGCCTTACCCCCATTCCCCCTGTCCCCACATCTCTCTGTTTTTTCTTCTCCTTTAGTCTCTTCTGTCATTTGCTCAAAGGAGCCATTGTAATGGCAATATAATGACCCTCACTATTGTAAATGATTGATTCTTCTGGCTCAGTTAAATATGACAGGTCGTAGTGTATATTTTGATGGTGGCACAGTGAACTAGCAGTTGATTGATTCTGTTTGTGTAATACAGTGCCTTAGGAAAGAGTTCAGAGCCCTTCCCTTTCTCCACATTATTTTGTGTAATATACTTACTACATTTATACTACATTTATAATTGATTATATTACTTTTTTCCATCAATCTACACACAATACGCCATAAGGACAAATACGAAACAATTTTAGAAAGTTTTGCAACTTCTTTTATTTAAAATAAAAACCTGAAATATGTCATGTAAATACATTTTCAGACCCTTTATTCAGTACTTTTTAAATCACCTTTGGCAGCCATCATACACTACCTTTCAAAAGTTTAGGGTCACTTAGAAATGTCCTTTTGAAGGGAGACTTTAAGACCAGAATTCAGCAACACCCCCGAACCAATCTGACTGATGTTATGAAGATCTACAAGGAGGAATGGGAGAAGCTGGTAGAGGCATACCCAAGAAGACTCAAAGCTACACTACGGTTAAAAAATTTGGGATCTGATAGAAATGTCCTTGTTTTCCATGAAAACATACATGAAAGGAGTATGAATAGGATGTATAGCAAGGTTAGAAATAATAATTTTTTATTTAAATAATAATTGTGTCCTTCAAACTTTGCTTTTGTTAAAGAATCCTCCATTTGCAGCAGTTACTGTCTTGCGGACTTTTGGCATTCTAGTTGTCAATTTGTTGAGGCAATCTGAAGAGATTTCACCCCATGCTTCCTGAAGCACTCCCACAAATTGGATTGGCGTGATGGGCACTTTTGAACAGTAGTGTGCCCATCAAACTTTTGAATGGTAGTGTACACAGAGAGATAGATTACACAATACTCAATTATGAATTCAGTCTCTAACACAACTAAATGCAGAGAATGAGCATGTCTGAATACCCTGTGGTTTGGGTGTAAACCTGAGTCTGAGTGAATCTTAATACCGGTTTAATCACCCCTACATGTCTGTGTAGGAAACATAACTAATGACCCGTAATCCTCCCATCTCCTCCCACACACACACCGTGGTCCTCATTCACTTATTGTTTCTGGCTGTGTCTTTGGTAAGGTTCCTGGTATAGAGGATGACTCAGAGGCCTTAATGTAATTTTATTCTATACCTGGTATGGTTGTTGACTCACAGGCCATGATGTAATGTAATCCTATACCTGGTACAGTGGATGACAGAGACCATGATGTATTGTAATTATATACCTGGTATAGTGGATGAGTCAGAGGCCTTGATGTAATGTAATCATATACCTGGTATAGTGGATGAGTCAGAGACCATGATGTAATGTAATTCTATGCTTGGTATAGTGGATAACAGAGACCACGATGTAATGTAATTCTATACCTGGTACAGTGGATGACAGAGACCATGATGTAATGTAATTCTGTACCTGGTATAATGGATGAGTCAGAGGCCTTGATATAATGTAATCATATACCTGGTATAGTGGATGAGTCAGAGACCATGATGTAATGTAATCCTATACCTGGTATAATGGATGAGTCCGAGGCCTTGATGTAATGTAATCCTACACTTGGTATAGTGGATGAGTCAGAGACCATGATATAATGCAATTCTATACCTGGTACAGTGGATGACAGAGACCATGATGTAATGTAATTCTATACCTGGTATAATGGATGAGTCAGAGGCCTTGATGTAATGTAATCATATACCTGGTATAGTGGATGAGTCAGAGACCATGATGTAATGTAATCCTATACCTGGTATAATGGATGAGTCCGAGACCTTGATGTAATGTAATCCTACACCTGGTATAGTGGATGAGTCAGAGACCATGATGTAATGCAATTCTATACCTAGTATAGTGGATGACTGAGACCATGATGTAATTTAATCCTTCTACCTGGTATAGTGGATGAGTCAGAGGACTTGATGTAATGTAATCCTATACCTGGTATAGTGGATGACTGAGATCATGATGTAATGTAAGTCTGTCCTGGTATAGTGGATGACAGAGACCATGATGTAATGTAATTCTATAAATTATAATGCTGGTACAGTGGATGACAGAGACCATGATGTAATGTAATTCTATACCTGATATAGTGGATGACTCCCCATTTCTTCTTCCCATTAGTGTAATATGACAAAATGAGATATGTGTAAGGCAGGTCACAGGAAGATAGACGGCATACAGTAATAGTCAAACAAAGAATACACACACTCAAACATGTACACGCATGCATGCAACTAAATACTGGAGTTTGTTAGATGCTAATATTAGGAGCCCAAAAACAAAGGCAGAGACCAATTCCTGTTCTGGAAATGTCAAGGATTCTTAAGAGATCCAGGCCTTGATCTACAACAGCCTATTGTTCTGAAGCGTCTTTTCATAAAAAAATAATGAAAAACACCAAACTATCCAGACTCAAAGCAAGGTCAAATTAATAAAATATACTTTATTTAATGAAAGTGTCAATTGGACTTTATAAATGGGGTAAATCAGCACACAGCAGTGGTAGCATTATAATTTATCAAAACATTTACAAAATGTTTATGACCTTGATCGTGGTAAGAGTAGCCTCTGGCAATTGTATCAAGTTACAACAGCTCTTCTAACAATCAAAACAAATCTTAACTCCCGCTGCCTTACAACGCTGGCCCTTTGCAGGGGGCTCACATGCTCTGGGTTCTTCTTGACACCTGGCAGTTTTTCCTCCCAGGGAGATGTGCAGCGGGAAGCTGTTTGGCGGGAAGCTCTGCACAATTTGTCTCGATCAACGGCTCAGGTGAAATCAATGTGTCTCTCAGGAAGTCCATCTGCCAGCCTCACAGTGAACTCTCTCCCACTCTGCGTAAATGCACAGCTTGAATGAGACGCGTGCATTGACGAGGAGCCAAGCCTAGCATAGCTGTGGGACAAGCGGACAGGCCAGTGGTGAGTTCCTGCTGGTGTTGTCTGCAGGCTAGCCTTGTAAGGCAGGCTCTTCCCCGTGCCATGTCCTCAGTGTCACCGTGGTGACGGCCTGTAGTGGAGTCCCTGCTGTGTTCTGCCCAAGCCGTCCTTCCGTCTTGCCCTTCTCACCGTGTTTAGTGAGGGTTCGGGCACCGGTTCAGTACACATCCTTCGGGCTTCATTCGTAATTAGCTGGTCCTAGGAGTTGAATGCGCGAGTGGAGGCTCTGGATCAGTACTGTCTGATGCTGGTGCTGTCAAAGACGTCACTGTTTATTTCTTCCACACCGTTTGAGTCGCTGCACGTCAGATCTTGTGGCAATGCTAATGCTCTATACTCCTCCATTCGTCTTGATCCGGCCATTGTAAATGATGCACAACATCATTGTATACAAGAGGTAGGCCTGGAATAGACTGATAAGTCTGCAGGGATTTGGTTGACATAGATTCATTGAAGAGGTACAGTATTGTTCTTACAATTACATCAGTATATTCGATAGAATAGCACACCCTGTTCTTTGGTTAAAATCATTGATAACGTAGTGATTATTCATGTTTGCTTCCCGTTGCCCATCAACTCATTCCCCCTCCAACATAATGGATCATTATCCGGGGCACGGCCAGAGATTTTGGGCCCCCTGAAAATATATCATATTGGGCCCCACCCAGATATGTTTTACGGCCCTGTCAGTCACGTGCCCTTAGAATCGTCCTAACCCCCCCCACCCCCCATACGGCGCCCCTGATCATTATACAACATATTTTTCATCTGTTACATGTGTGTGAAATTTCATTTGGTAGTTTAGATTGAGTTTCAAGTTCATTATCAGAGGGATTAGGAACTTTTCGTGGCAGCTTTAATTGAGAGCAGTTCTTTTACCGCAAACAGTCTAATCGGTTGGCTATGTTCTTGAAGGGTCTTAGGAACTTTAGGTGACTTTATAATTTATCATGTTATTTTCAATTTGCTTTTTACAACAACACAACCAGAAGAGCAGACAGCAGTAGAAGCAGTGAAGAGGTCTAAGAAAATGGGAATGCCACAGAAAAATGTGGGAGAAAGATCTGTTAATGAAATGATGTGCCCTCCTAAAAGTAGTTCTGTTAATGAAATGATATGCCCTTCTACAGGTTGTTCTGTTAATGTTATTATATGCCCTCATAAAAGTGGTTCTATTAGTGATATTATATGCCCTCATAAAAGTGGTTCTATTAGTGATATTATATGCCCTCATAAAATTGGTTCTATTGGTGAAATTATATGCCCTCATAAAAGTAGTTCAATTAGGGATATTATATGCCCTCATAAAAGTGGTTCTATTAGTGATATTATATGCCCTCATAAAAGTGGTTCTATTAGTGATATTATACGCCCTCATAGAAGTTGTTCAATTAGTGATATTATATGCCCTCATAAAAGTAGTTCAATTAGTGATATTATATGCCCTCATAAAAGTGGTTCTATTAGTGATATTATATGCCCTCATAAAAGTAGTTCAATTAGTGATATTATATGCCCTCATAAAAGTGTTCTATTAGTGATATGTGACAGAATTCGGGGAACTGGGCTTATCGCAAAATTTGAGTTTTGCTTTTTATTGCATTTTATAAAGGTCCAGATTCAGAGCTTTGAAATGGGATATAAAACAATACTGTTTGATAAAGTTATGGGACAAATATGCTGATTTAAAAGTTGAAAATCTGCTATACTTAGTTCTGAGAAAAGGGGCTTGTCTTTGTTCAGCTCCAGAGAGCTGGTCTTTGTTTACGCCCATTCAGCATAGTTCACACCCTCTTAGGCCTTAACCCCACACAGCTATTTAAGTATTCAAATGGGGACACTCTGGCCTTGTGCTAAACTGGCCTGGTTGGTCTCTAATAAACACATACTATATCAAACCAAATAAAATTGAATACAATTAAAGTTTTCACATGGACTTGATACATCACGTATAAACATTACAGTGAAAGGTAAAGTAGCTTAGCAGCAGGATTCATTAAAAATGGTAGCAGCAATGTAAGTGCAGATAGTTTGAGTGCAGGTGGACAGCCACTGAGCCATAGCTTAGCATAATCACACACAAGCTAGAAACCAGGAAATGTTAGCTAGCTGGTAAGTTAATGTGGTTACCTAGCTAGCTAACGTTAACAGTAACGCCATTAGCTATAGCTAGATAACTAGCAATACAAACGACTTGGACAACTTTTTGAAAGGGAATTATCTGTAGCTATTTAGCAAACGTTACACTTACCCGTATACATGTAGGAATGTTTCGCGGCAGACTGAAACAATTATATATCCTCTGATTACATACAAAGTCCTTTGTTGTTTACGTTTAGTCTGTTGACATTGTTTACAACGTGTCTTTTTGCTAACGTTCACACTCAAGACGTTCAATACTCCAATAATCTATGCATCTTTCATTGTCGCTATCATAACTGCCATGATTGTCAGTTATGTAAATGTAATCCGTAGACAGTTGTTTTATACAAGAGGAGCTAGCATTTTCTTTCCACCATTGGCACTGCAATGAAATGCCTCAATATTGCCTGAAAGTGTTGAACAGTATCAAAGTCTGGGATTTCTTCATCGTCGTCCGATTCATCTTCTGAGTCATGGCATCATTGTATTACAGAAAGTAGTATCTCACAACTTCGTTGATAACACCAGCAAAATTCAGCGCAGCGATGTGATTCACTGCTGTAGCAATGGGATTGGAGTTGTCCATTTTTGAAAATCCCGGGATCACAATGATTTATTGACCAAGCAGCCGTGTTATGACAAAAGTTACATGATAGACCAATCAGAAATCAGTATGTCAGCATGCCCAACCCCTTCATTATCTCAGCCAATGGAAGGAAAATTCCTGTATTTTCTGCAGGTTAAACAAGGGTTTTAGTTTTACATTTTATTCAGGTTAAACAAGGGTTTTAGTTTTAAATTTTATACCCTTGAGTTTCATTATGGAGTCCTGGCTCATCTTGTCCCCACGGGCCTCAGGGACGTTGTCGATGCCAATCAGCTTTGCCTTGTTATTAAATTTTATTTACACTTCACATACTAGTTTGCTATTAAGTCACATTAAAGTTCACATCTTCAAGAAGGCATTTCTGCAAAAAAGACAAAATGTCCCAGAACATGTTTTTCTTCTTACAAACAGCTCTCCTGAAAAGTAGTGACATGCGACATAAGCCCAGTTTCCCGAATTCTGTCACATATTATGTGCCCTCATAAAAGTGGTTCTATTAGTGATATTATATGCCCTCATAAAAGTGGTTCTATTAGTGATATTATATGCCCTCATAAAAGTGGTTCTATTAGTGATATTATATGCCCTCATAAAAGTGGTTCTGTTAGTGATATTATATGTCCTATAAAAAATTGTTCTGTTAGCAATATTATATGCCCTCATAAAAGTAGTTCTGTTATGATATTATGACTCTGAGAATGACAGAGTGATGAAAAATTTAAAAAGGTTTTGCTTAATGTTGAGATGACTGGCCTTTTCTGGTGTTAAATGAACAATGAACGCAATTGTCAGTGGCCACACATAGCTCCAACATCATCCTCAAATTCATAGACGACACTACCATCCTGGGTCTCATCTCCAACAACGATGAGACTGCTTATAGAGAGGAGGTAAGGAACCTGGGTACATGGTGCCAGGACAACAACCTCTCTCTCAACGTCTGCAAGACTAAAGAGATGATCGTGGACGGCAGGAAGCGGCAGAGGGGGGGTCATGGCCCCATACACATCGATGGAGCTGAAGTGGAGAGAGTCTCCAATCTCAAGTTTCTCGGTGTGTTCATCAAAGATGACCTCATTTGGTCCAGGCAAGCGAACCCAGCAGGGAAAACTGCCTAAAAACAACTATACTTACTGAGGAGACTCAAGAAATTTGGCATATCTGCAAAAACTCTCACCAACTTCTACACATGCACCATTGAAAGCATCCTCTTAGGCTGCATTACTGCCTGATATGGCATTTGCTCCACTGGGGACTTTACCACTCTTGAGAGGGTGGTAAAGTTTGCGGAGCGCATCATCGGCTGCCATCTCCCCTCCCTGCAAGGCATCTACCATACACAATGCCTGAAGAAAGCACGGAACATCATCAAAGATCACAGCCACCCAGGCTATTGTCTGTTCACACTGCTGCTGTCTGGTAGATGCTACCGGAGCATCGGGGCACACACTTCCAGACTCACAAACAGTTTTTTCCCCCAGGCCATAAGGCTCCTCAACCAGCAACACTGATCCATGATCATACTGATCACACACAAATTTTCCAAATGCTCTGATTTCCTTTCAGATACTTTTAATGGGCAGTAGAATATTCCTTTGCATGGATCATTCATATGCATATTACACTCATATGTATCTTTAATACTCATATGTATCTTTAATGGTACTTCTACCATACTGTTCATACTGCCCATCCTACTCTTTCAAAAATTGATGCTAGTTTACATTGTTATGTATATTGCTGCCATACTTGCCATATCTATAATATTCAGTTATACTACCAATATTGCTGCTAGTTTACAGTACTCTTTTAAACTGCTGCTATGCACAGTGTTATGTATATTATTGCTTTAACTTCTTGCTATATTTTTGCTGTGCATACATTTTTCTTGTTACATTCTCACTACATAGCTAGATACATAGATACATACTACATGTATCTATAATATTCAATAATTCTGCCAATCCCTGCTAGTTTACACTGTTATGTATATTGCTGCCATACTTGCCATATCTACAGTTGTGCTCACAAGTTTGCATACCCAGAAATTGTGAAATTATGGCATTGATTTTGAAAATATGACTGATCATGCAAAAAAACTATCTTTTATTTAAGGATAGTGATCATATGAAGCCATTTATTATCACTTAGTTGTTTGGCTCCTTTTTAAATCATAATGATAACAGGAATCACCCAAATGGCCCTGATCAAAAGTTTACATACCCTTGAATGTTTGGCCTTGTTACAGACACACAAGGTGACACACACAGGTGAAAATGGCAATTGAAGGTGAATTTCCCACACCTGTGGCTTTTTAAATTGCAATTAGTGTCTGTGTATAAATAGTCAATGAGTTTGTTAGCTCTCACATGGATGCACTGAGCAGGCTAGATACTGAACCATGGGGAGCAGAAAAGAACTGTCAAAAGACCTGGGTAACAAGCTAATGGAACTTCATAAAGATGGAAAAGGATATAAAAAGATATCCAAAGCCTTGCAAATGCCAGACAGTACTGTTCAATCACTTATTAAGAAGTGGAAAATTCAGGGATCTCTTGATACCAAGCCAAGGTCAGGAAGACCAAGAAAGATTTCAGCCAAAACTGCCAGAAGAATTGTTCGGGATACAAAGAAAAACCCACAGGTAACCTCAGGAGAAATACAGGCTGCTCTGGAAAAAGACGGTGTGGTTGTTTCAAGGAGCACAATATGACGATACTTGAACAAAAATGGGCTGCATGGTCGAGTTGACAAAGAAGAAGAAGCCTTTACTGCGCCAATGCCACAAAAAAGCCAGGTTACAGTATGGCTGACAACACCTTGACACGCCTCACAGCTTCTGGCACACTGTAATTTGGAGTGACGAGACCAAAATAGAGCTTTATGGTCACAACCATAAGCGCTATGTTTGGAGAGGGGTCAACAAGGCCTATAGTGAACAGAATACCATCCCAAATATGAAGCATGCTGGTGGCTCACTGATGTTTTGGGGGTGTGTGAGTGCTAAAGGCACAGGGAATCTTGTGAAAATTGATGGCAAGATGAATGCAGCATGTTATCAGAAAATACTGGCAGACAATTTGCATTCTTCTGCACGAAAGCAGCGCATGGGACGGTCCTGGACTTTCCAGCATGACAATGACCCTAAGCACAAGGCCAAGTTGACCCTACATTGGTTACAGCAGAAAAAGGTGAAGGTTCTGGAGTGGCCATCACCGTCTCCTGACCTTAATATCATCGAGTCACTCTGGGGAGATCTGAAACGTGCGGTTCATGCACGACGACCAAAGACTTTTACATGACCTGGAGGCATTTTGCTAAGATGAATGGGCATCTATACCACCTGCAAGAATTCGGAGCCTCATAGTCAACTATTACAAAAGACTGCACGCTGTCATTGATGCTAAAGGGGGCAATGCACAGTATTAAGAACTAAGGGTATGCAGACTTTTGAACAGGGGTCATTTAATTTTTTTCTTTGTTGCCATGTTTTGTTTTATGATTGTGCCATCCTGTTATGACCTTCAGTTGAATATGAATCCCATAAGAAAAGTAAAAGTAATGTGTTTTGCCTGGTCACTCATGTTTTCTTTACAAATGGTACATATATTACCAATTCTCCAAGGGTATGCAAACTATTGAGCACAACTGTAGTTGATGCTGGACGAATTTGTGTACCACAAGCTGTTCCAATCTTTTCGTGTAAACCTCCAGTCATTGCAATAAAGCTAGTCAATTGTGCAAACCACATGAATCCATATCCTTCAAAACCAATATTTATCACCACTTTACCCAGGCCGGCAGTGTAGAAAATCTGCCACTCTGTCCTTCAGCAAGACAGTTTACCCTAATTGCTCCTGTAAGTCACTCTGGATAATATCTGTCACTGTACCTTTCATCCACCTGAGAGAGAAAAAAATGGAAAAGTAATGGATGGGGTGGTGGTGGAAGGATAGATGGAGGAAAGGGATGAGTGAGGGGATGAGAAGGAGAGAGGATGGAGGGAGAGTGAGATAGAAGGACACAGCAGAAGGATGAGGAAGGGAGGAGTGAGAGTGAGCAGATGGATTAGGAAGGGAGGAAGAGTGAGCAGAGGGATGACGAAGGGAGGGAGAGTGAGCAGATGGATGAGGAAGGGGGGGAGTGAGCAGAGGGATGAGGAAGGGAGGAG
>JACXGI010016484.1:0-15802 GCA_016801175.1 Esox masquinongy
TGTGTCTCCCCAGTTGGGGCAGGATTAGGTGTGACCACGCACAGCCTTTTGATATGTGTGTGTGTGTGTGTCTCCCCAGTTGGGGCAGGATTAGGTGTGACCACGCACAGCCTTTTGATATGTGTGTGTGTGTGTGTGTCTCCCCAGTTGGGGCAGGATTAGGTGTGACCACGCACAGCCTTTTGATATCCACTCCATCCCAATCCATTTGCTCCGCGGCCGTAGGGGCTGTTGTGCAATGTCCCGCCGCCTCTTCCTGGTCTGATGGGACTGCAGGAGTCAGACAAAGGTCGTTTGAGCCCGGGCCTGTGGACGTGTCCGCTCGCTCTCCTAAATCTCAACACTGGTGGGTAAGCAGACCGTCTTTTCTACAGGCGGAGACTTGGTAAAAATCATAAAGTCTCAAACAGACCAGGCAGACTGGGAAAGCTCACTAATGACTTAATGGAAATTGTTATCTGGTTCATCAAGAAATGTACAGAGTATGTTGTCCCTACAGTGACTAAACATATAGATCAGAAACAAAGCCTTACTCCTAGAAAACCTTTACAACGTTGTTGCATGTTTCGGAAAACAACCCTGTCAAAAGCTCCTGCTTCTACTGTGGACTGTGGGCTCATCCCACTGCTATTCACAGGCTGCCCCAACAGGGTACTGTACACTGCTCTCTCCAATTTCGATATGAGGAACACCTATGTGAGAACTCTGTTTAAAAACGTGAGTCTCATGTTTTGGGGCAGCATGCAGGAATGTCCACTAGAGTTGTGGCCAGAGACCTGAACGTTCACCTCTCCTCCATTGTTGCCACCTCCATTGTTGTTTTAGATATTTTGGCAGTATGTCCAGACAGCCTCGCAACAGCTGAACACGTGCTGCTTTACCTACGAGGTCTTTGAGACCAGCCACCTGGATGGCTAATGTAACTGGTTTTACTGAAAGCACAGACTGTCAGAAACCAGGTCAGGGAAACTCATCCTCACCAAGGGTTTGACCAGACTGCAGTTCAGTTTTGTAACTTCAGTCAGAAAATGCTCAGTTTCGATGGCCACTGGCACGCTGGAGAAGTGTGCTCTCCACAGACTAATTCGTCTGCACCAGATACAGCAACGTTTTGACAGACAAGCTGTCTCCATCAGGGAATCGGGTCAATCGCTGCAGGTCATAAGTGGTTTTGTGGGACACATGCAGGTGCCTAGAAATTATGATCATGCTTGCCATTATCCTGTTGGTCAACTTCTTAATTCTTAAGTAACTTTACCTGACCAATATTTAAATAACCGTCTAGGACAGTAATTATGTTTTTCTGAAACTGGGCATCCAAGAGTATAATGGAACTGCCAGCAGGGTGCATGAGCACGTCAATGGTAGTTAACATGATAAACTTTTTTTTAACTCAAGACTTATTTCATGTAGGACAGCAGTGTACAGGGAAAAATGACTTTGTAATAAAACATTATTGGCTCTAACCACCTGGACGTTAGTGATATTACCTACTCAGTTGTCAAAGTCAGTATCCTTCACTCCCGCTTGCTGCAACGTTGCCGTTTGCCGTACGTGACGAAAGTAACTAGCGTTGGTGTAGCCAATATCAGTGTGTTTGCTGGAGCACTTACATGGTATTATTCTTCAATGAAACTATGACGTACAACTACAATGTTAACATATGAATGTTGTCAGGGAAAAGCAAGCAATTACTTCAGTAGAAAAAAGAAATCTCGACAATCTCCAAAGTTACAACACATAGCAAGACAGGCTTCAAATTCACACTGGAGTGTTATGCCACTCTGACATGAGCTGTATCCCTTCTTGGCGTGTCATCATACCAAAAATACTATTAGCACACTCCTAATCAAAAATAGTATTAGCATACTCCAAACCAAAACCAGCACAAATCGTTGACCCACGAAGCATAGATCACATATACTGGCCGTTAGGCTGGCCCTGGTGTGAGATCTGGCCACGGGCTTGTTGGTGGAGTTTTTCTAAGACTCTTTATGTCTGACTCAATTGTAGGGAGATGTTTAGTCCAAATTGACATTCGGTAGTATATTTATTGGATATTGCGTAAATCTATAAATTAAAACAGCCAATTTGGGTTCAATTCATTAGCTTAATGTGTCACAGGTCAAATACAAATCTTACTATAGAACACTGCAGGCACGCTAATTGTATCTAACTACAAAAAAATGAAAACAATCTGAGATTGAGATTGTAATGTAATGGAAAGACCAAATTGACAATCATATTTCTTTTCTGAATAACAGACTGATTTTTTTTATGCTTAACTTAATGATGAGTGAGATAATAAATACAAGCAGAACTGCAGTCTTCATGATATCCCACTTACCCCTACTGAAGTTAGCACTGGCTCCTCTGTCCAGCAGCAGCTTGGCAATGTCATAGTTAGCCACTTGCACAGCACACATCAGAGGTGTCCACTCAAACCCCAGCCTAGTTTCAACGTCCAGGCCTGACAGAATGATTACAAAGTCAACCAGACAATGAAGAGTTACAGCACTTACTAGTTATTTCCCTGAGCCCAGCTAAGGCTCTCAATCAGTACACAAGGTTGTACACACGATCATTTACCAAACCCAAAAGTTAGCCATTACACAGTAATGGCAGAAATTGTGCTTTATTTTCAAAATTACAACAAATATGGATGTCATATGGGGCTATTTCCTAATGTAGAATTTACAGTCGTAGCCATTATTTAAACCTGCCATTGTCCAACAGCCGTTGAACCAGCTGGGTGTCTCCAATGTTGATGGCTCTCTTCAAGGTGGAGACGTCGTCCGCGGCTGCTATGACCACTGAATCCATCTTAAATAAAATAAAACAATTCTGGTTTATTATTAATAACTACACAGTGCTGGTATATTAAATGGTAGGGATATCAGTAGTTGTCTTATGAATCTAAACATAAACTAAATCGGACAGTCATAACTACTGTAGAAAGCAGAACATCTGTGACAGAACCGTTTTCGCCACCTGCTGACTGTGTTGGATCACATTTACCATCTCCCTCGCGCACTGGTAAGAGCACGCACTAGCTAGCTAACGTTAGCTACATCAAATATTTCTCTTGCCTAAACAGGTAAAGTATTAAAGACTTAGCTTATATTCATAGGAAAGTACGTGCATCGTTATTGTGCATATCATCAAGCCGAAAAACATCTACTGTAGACAGCTACAGTATAACTCGTTCTAAAAAAGGCTGCTGTATTGCTATTATTAGCATTGTAGTTAGCTCGCAACTTTAGCGGGCTCAAGCGCAAGATAACAGATAAGCAATTATTGGAGAAACAAACTGGAGATATTAATATTCGTCACCTTCATAAATGTGTTCTTTTTAGACTTTGAAAATCCCAGGTCCCACTCATCGTTGCTCCCATCGCTTTCGTCTCCTGCAGGAAAAGCAAATTCCACCTCGTAGGGCATGATGGTTTCTCGTATTTTCTCTGTAACTGCAAGCCGTATATGTGACCACTAGATGGGGCTCCGTGAGGTCACTCCAGTTGGTGAGTCTTTTGATTGTTTACAGTAGATGTCATGTTTTTTTAACATCTATTTTAAATGTTGTCATTTAAATCTAATCAACCGTCAAACAGAACAACTGGTTAGTATATAGCCAGTGGTTAAAGCTTTGGGCCAGTCACAGAAATGTATCTGGGTAGAATTCTCAAGCTGTCCCTCTGAATTATTTTATGCAGATTCCCTTGGTTAATGGTAGGGTAATTGAGATAATTCTATTGGAGTCAGATCCACTGACAATCTGTCCATCTGGACATGTTTATCACACTCAGTCTGTATTCCCAATGGCACCATATTCCCTGCTGTACTTCACTTCTCGTGACTATGGCCTGATGACAAAACAGAACTACTCGGGACACACTCAAACATACAGAAACAATGTTGTGCCCAAATTGGACTTCACATTTGTCTGTAGGGGCAGATAGAGTCCAGATTGTTGGACCAGTAACCAAAAGTTTTCTGGTTTTAATTCCAGACCATACGAGGTAAAAAAAATCAGTCATTGTCTATGTTGATCAAGGCACTTGACCTTAATAGTTTAGACCAACAGCGTTTTCTGAATTACGAATATGACAATGTTAAAATGTCTGTCTTTGTTTACCAAACAATGGAATGAAAGAAACATATTTTAGTCAGCGTGGCATTATATCCTCTTTAAAGCAGAAGAATGTGATGTCCCTGAAAAAAATAAACCTTTCAGTTATCATTAATTGTTGTTTATTGAAAAAGGCACCATCAGTCTTGGCAGGTGGCATTTTGATAGACAGTGGATCACGCCAATTCACATCTGTGTGTGCTTCAACAATGTGCTGAGATTGCAACAGGATTTCATTGTGCATTGTAAAGGGCTTTTAACTGCTTGTTGTGGCACATTCACAACTGAAAGAGTCTGTATCACTGGAGTGAAGGGAGCACCCAATTGGCTTCCTGACAGTCTGTCCTGTAATAACATGCAGCAATTGCACCTCTGACATGTGTGCGCTCACACACACACACACCCACACACACAGACACATAGATTTTATAATTCTGTAAGAGAAATAGGTCTGTAAGAGAAAGGAATATTAACATTATAGGTAATTCTGAGTGTGTAGTAAAGACAACATTCACTCAGTCATAATTCTAACACTATGCCCATAGTTTCTGTGTAAGCCATTGAGGGGTTTAGTCACTAACATCTAAAACATTCTGCCGATGGTATCTATAGTAGGTTACGCATGCCGCTGGAGCTTTTGGCTCTGTGGAGAATAAGTATTTTCTTTGGTCCTACCTGAAGGTGCCCTGGGAAAACCTGTTTGTAAACAGCAGTGAACAATAGGGTTTTCGTATGACGTCTTTGAGAGGACACCGTTTCCATTTGATTTGCTCAACTCATTATGGTGAGCAGAATAGATCACAGGTCAGTGTGTGTTAGCCACTTAGGAACGGCTGAAGAAATAGTCTGGCTTGCGCTTTTTATCTGTGTTCCATAATGGAATGTCTTGACGTTTTTGTACCTCCCCCTTACTCAATGTGATTAAGCTGATAGGAAGTTTCAATATTTGTAGTGAAAGAAAGCTTTATGTTGTAGCTGCAAACGCAGATGTGGATTGTAATGTGTTGATGTGCCTGTTGATGTCTCATGATGTGACCTGACCATTCATTTTACTACAGTAAATTATTGATATTGTAGAATAATTTGTTTCCCATCTCAACTTGTTTTCTGCAATTCATGAATGAATTACCAGTTTGGGAGTGAATAGACTCAGGGTGTTGCAGTATTGTAGGTTATTTGCATTTAAGTCAATAAATACAGCCACACTGCTATTGTAAAGGTGCCATTATCTATTATAGACTACTTAAATATGCTCACCTTTTCTTATTTAACTGAAACAGTGTATATATTTCTGGCAGGGCAGGTGGTGTAAAACATTTTCGGAAGGACCACATTAATTATATCAAGTTAAATGGAATCCCACGTCTTCCCATTGAAATAGCCCACTACGTAACTGCAGATTTCTATCAAACTGGTCCTAAATAGTAGTGCGCAATTAGATGCAGCACTTCATGTATCTGCATATTGATCTAACAAATTATGTTGCCACAATATACGCGTGTCGATTTTTGCAGAGGCTTGTCAGTACGATAATGACGTCCTCAGGAATCTTTGGCGGGCCCATAAAGGATTCTTTGGCTAACCTTCGTGTCCTCATTCGAGATCAAGGCGAAGACACGACAGCCCATTTGGTATGGTGTGTTGACTGCACGGCCCTATATTAGAATAGTTAATGCTGGTTTGAGAAGACGGATAGTGTGATTGTGGGTTAGGTGGTCGCAGGTCGGTTTTCGGAAGAGACAGTTTCTCCACGAGTGACATCACTGCTCCTATGCGCTATAGTTGGCACCAGGTGGGACAAGTCAGAACAGAAAAAGCGCTGGGTCATCCTCGGGAAAAAGGGAAGCAAGAGGGACACAAATGTAAGCGACATTTCGACACAGGTGCAGAGTGAAAACAAACTGGCGGGGCTCTTAGGATGCAGAAGTCACCCGTGGAAGATGCTAACTTCCTCTCCAAATATTTTTTCTGGTAAGGAATCGCTTTCTTCATGTCATTTTTTGAAGCGTCAATTTACCGGGAAATGTATCGAAGGGGTTAGCGCATTGAAGAAAGGCTAGCACATTGAAGAAAGGGGATGTGAGTTGTCCGACAATGGCAGCCAGGTCACAGGAATCCTACTGTTCATATAGGTTTTAATTGTAACTTTTCATGGATTTTTGTAAATGTCAAAAACGAATTATGTACCAAGGACTGTTTCTGTGTCCTGTTTTTCCTCCAAGAGGAGTTTCCAGCGGCACTTTGCGCTCCAGTGCGTCGGGTTCCGATTGTCCTCCACTTTCATAACTTCGTAATTGGTATGAAATGTGTCTGATGATGAATATCTTGCCATTTGTGCAGCGCTTAAAATGCCTACGGGGTATGTATGCTGCAGGTAACCTACGCAACACGCGCCCTGGCATGCCTTTTCCATGACTCGACGAATGACTAGAGAAACCCTTAAGTTCCTCAAGGAATCCATGCAATCAATGAGTTCACATTTGTACATGTCGTTAGTTGAGGGATTCTTGGAGAAACCTTATTTTTTCACTGTAGTGAATAGTTCGAGTCTGAAGAAACATTTTTTTGCGGTGCGCAATAATGTCTTAGCTGACGTTTTGCTTATTTTGTGTCTTTTACTGAATACATTTAAACTCCTAGTTCATTATTAGTTGTTAATATATATTATTAGTTGTTAATGTTCGTAATAGTGATATGAACAATATTGATAATAAATGTTCTGAAAATAAAACACTAATCTACAATATATTTACAATAATAACAAAAATAACATTGTTATGTTGTAGTTGCAGCAGCCTTCCAGTGTGGATGTAAGATTGTTATTTTGAAACCAGTGAAATTAAGTGCCATGCTGGTTGCTCAAGGACTAGGCTATTTAAACACTTGGTTTAAGGAATGCATTGTTAACTTATATTATGAATGTTTGCATTTAGAAAGTTATTAAAACTGTGTCCGTTTCAGTTCAACCCTTGCATCCATAGCCCTCTCTACGAATATGACAGGGGTTAAATTCAGCCCCACACTTTTTACTAAAACATGTATGTTGTATGTTCTGCTGAGTGCTGTGTAAACCTTTAATGACAACTGAGCACAAGAACAGGCATTTTTATCTATAGAGCTGTATGAAAGCCATACCTCCAATAAGCCACCCCTCTAATCTTCCGATAGATTGTGTCCCCTACAGTAAGTCGTTTCACTGATTGAGTGCCTTTTGAACTTGGTAACGTAATAAGAACGTATATTACATGCATTTTTCCTTTTTTTTCTTTTTTTAACAAGGGAAGCGGGAAGATGAATTAGCCAGTTGGAAGCTGGGGATGATTAGGTGATGATAACATGAGGGCATGGAAATGTAGCCAGGGTACCATCTTACAGTCAGTGCCATGGTACTACAGTGACTCAGGACACCTCTCTAATGTCCCATCCGAAAGATGGCAGCCTACACAGGGCAATGTCCCTTTGACCTCCCTGGGACATTATTTTATCTCTAGAACAGAGGGACGAAGCCCTCCAGCACTCCTTCAGCTTCTGGTCTCCCTCCCATAAGTCGCCCTATAGATTTGAGTGGCCATTTGCTTTATATAAATACATTGATTAAAGGCCTATATTTTGTGAAGGCGGAACTACTATATTCTTTTTTGATGGGCGAACAGATTTTTTTGTTGTTGTGTAGTTCTTTATAGTTTTCTACGTATATATTTACATGATGCAAAGAGAAAAGGTTTAAAGGTAATTTCGAGAATGTTACACATTCTTCAGTATGCCAAGTGGAAGCTCTGACCTTCTGGGTGTCCCCAACTAACACAATTAAAAACAAAAGAAATGTTCCCTGCACGCTTATTTGGAAATTCCATCTTGTTAGTTATCAACTTCAGAGATTATTGATATGCGGAGAAATGTGATAATTGCCTGTTACCATCCAAACATCTTCTTTTGATTTGCAGGTGGACATCTCCACTGTTGAGGAAAGGTTTTAGAAAAAAGTTGGAGTTGACAGATGTTTACAAGGCACCGTCTTTTGATCTTGCAGACAATCTTTCAGAACGACTGGAAAGGTTTGTATTAGCTCCTTTTATGGGAAATGTAAGGCACATTGGACTTTATAAATTGATACAACTATTTTGTTATTATTCATCAAAAGCTTTTCTCCTCAGTAGTCACAAACACAAACATGTGCATTGTTGAAAGTACCTTTCTTTTATGCACACAGATGGTGTATGTTAATGTTTCTGACTTCCCGTTAAGTATATTTACTGTACTCACCACCCCTTCCATTGACCTGGCCTATCCAGAGATCACAATGGTATTGGAAATGATTGACCACATGTCAAAGTCAAGGCCAGTGAGCCGGATATGTTCTGTGCAACAGTTGATTAAGTAAAGAGAAAGTAACCAAACTCAACCTGCATTGACTAAAAGATTACAAACAAATCAAAACTGACTGTGTTAAGTCAGTTTCTTCATTCTTTCAACATTACTAAGAAACTAAAGCTAGATAACCAGACAACATCAAAAAACTAGAATCTCCTCTCTCTTTTTCTCTATTTGCCAACATTCATCACTTTCTCTCTCTCTCCAATGACGCTGTCCTTTTCTATCTCTCTTTTTTCCCCCTTTTCACCCTCTTTCCCTTCCACTGCATATCCCTTCCTCTTTGCTCTGTCCCCATCTTTAAGAGTGTGTACAGTAAATGTCTTAACTTTGAGAGGATTGTCCAAATAAAAAATGAAAAAGAGGAGGATCTTAGGCCAACTCTTTAAAGGCCACTTGTGTTTTTATCACGCTGGCCCCTACGGGCCGAGGGTAGGGGCAGCGTCATGGCGAGGCCCCCAACAGCCCTCTGAATCGGTCTAAAGTCGACCTTTGAGAGGGCCAGATGCCCGGAGGGTGATAAATGACTGGCCGTTTTTTCAGATCTGCCAAACACTGCTGGTAGCTGCATGGGAATCTGAACTTTACCTTGAATCAACAGGTTGGTATCGTTCCTCAATCTATCACGTACGCCCACGCATTGTCTTCCACACCCTCTCTCTCCAGCGGTCTCTCTTTCTCGTGGTCAATGCCTATCACTTTTTTTGCCTCTCACCTTTTTAACCTCTCTCCCTCCCTCGATTGTCGAGGGAAGTTAGCCAAATCTCCCAGGTTATACACCCGTGTCCTGCAACAATGTAGCCCTCCTTTAGTTTTACTGTTAGCCAATGTGTTTTAACAGTTTCCATCTCCCCTGGTCTGTGTAGAGAATGGGACCGAGAAGTGGCATCGGCCAAGAAGAAGCCCCGGCTCTTGCGGGCCCTCTCCCGCTGTTTCCTCTGGCCTTTTGTGTTCTATGGAATCCTGCTGTACTTTGGGGTAAGTAAATGTCTCCCCACTGGTTAACTGGTCTGGCTGTCACAGTGTTATTAAGTGCAGGGCTTTGTTCCAGCCTTGCTCCAGTTTAACACAGAATTGTCCAATTATAAGTTCGAAACGTGGTCTATTTCAAAAAGCCATGGACGCGTTATTGCTACAATACCTGATGATTATGCAATCTGCATTAAAATGTGGGTCATTGTTTGGTTCTCAGTGTAGCTTTATTTCACCGAGCACCTATGTATGTGTACCTATGTATGTATGTGTACCTATGTATGTATGTGTACCTATGTATGTATGTGTACCTATGTATGTATGTATGTGTACCTATGTATGTATGTGTACCTATGTATGTGTACCTATGTATGTATGTGTACCTATGTATGTATGTGTACTTATGTATGTGTACCTATGTATGTATGTGTACCTATGTATGTATGTGTACCTATGTATGTATGTGTGAAATGTACAAAACAGTGTGGCATATTTAGGATCTGTCTAACTGTCTGTCATATGTGCTGTGACAATGTGGGTGCTGTCTGTGTTGCATTTTATTATATTTTATTCTATTCACAAGGGATTTCTCAATTACATTTCAATCAAATTTGCTGGAACTGATGGAGTTTAAATAGAGATGACCCCAACTGGCTTTGGCTGGCTGAAATAGAGATGACCCCGACAGGCTTCGGCTGGCTGAAATAGAGATGACCCCGACAGGCTTCGGCTGGCTGAAATAGAAATGACCCCGACAGGCTTCGGCTGGCTGAAATAGAGATGACCCCGACAGGCTTCGGCTGGCTGAAATACAGATGACCCCGACAGGCTTCAGCTGGCTGAAATAGAAATGACCCCGACAGGCTTCGGCTGGCTGAAATAGAAATGACCCCGACAGGCTTCGGCTGGCTGAAATAGAAATGACCCCGACAGGCTTCGGCTGGCTGCCACCCCCCTTTGCACATTGCTAGTGTGTAATTACCTGCATGGTGATGTAGAAACATAGCGTGGCAGTGTGAGTGTCCAGGGGTGCCTTACCCTGATAGGAAGCTTACATCACCAGCCAGGTCCTATATGAAGCGTTTGTGTGTGGTGATCCCCATGGAACCTTCTAATAATGTCCATCAGTGGTTAATATGGGAGAGCAACTGCACAGGTATTAAAGTAAAATGAAGCATTGAGACCTTGATATTAGGATGCAAACTGGTTCTACATTTGGTGGGAAAACATAAGCGCACATGACTATCATTATCGAGATTAAAGATAAGCATTATGATATCAAGAAAAACACTGTTGCGTGATGACAGAGATATCAAGTCAGGATTATTAGGATAGTCTCTGAAGTCTTTCAACCAGTACCTGTGGATTGTGTTCTCGTCTCCTAGGAGGCTACAAAAACAGTGCAGCCCCAGCTCCTGGGTCGCATCATCGCCTCGTTCGACCCCTTCCACGCCCCGGAGCGGGAGCAGGGCTACTACCTGGCACTGGGGCTCTGTCTCCTCTTCACCGCCCGCCTGCTGCTCCTGCAGCCAGCCATCTTTGGCCTGCACCACCTGGGCATGCAGATACGCATCGCTCTCTTCAGCCTCATCTATAAGAAGGTGTGTGATTGAGGGCGTGGGGCTCGTCTTAAAAAACTCTCTCCACACACACTGGCAGGTTGATCCACGTCGCCCACGTCGGTGGAGCCACTCTGGGGTTACGCCATCTCATTGCCACACACAGCGGGCCCTCCTTGTCGCGAGGCCGAGAGCCCTGGTCCCAGATTTTTAACTCTTTCTGCCTGTTCTAACCTTTGACCTTTGACTCCCAAGACGCTGAAGCTGTCCAGCCGTGTCCTTGACAAGATCAGCACAGGTCAGCTAGTCAGTCTGATGTCAGCCCACCTCAACAAGCTGGATGAGGTAAGAACCCTCTGCCAACTCATCCGATCTGCTGATCATAACTCTAATCTTGCTTAATGAGAATTCCGCATTAGCCAAAATGGCTAGAAGGAATGCTGCCCGGTGCATGCTAAACTCTGCCCAGATGGAATAGTTAAAATGGAATAGTCAAAATGGAATAGTCAAAATATGCAAGTTCTTTACGCCAGCGACCTGTGCAAGAGCATCACACTGCATCATATACACCAGAAACATTCGTCCTCAGTTGTAGTTGCCAGGTTACAGGGCACGGGCTAAGCCAGGACACCGTAGTGGAGTGCAGCAGTAATATTTCACAACTACTTAATACTACTCAACTACCTCAAGTCGTCGTTTCACTGGCATCCAAACCCCATGTGTTCTACAAACTGAGCTAGCTGTAGTACCAAGAATAACTTCCATTTGAACGAGATGAACACCAGTCAGGCAATTCCAACTTCTACATAAAATAAGAGAAGCATGTGTTGCCTCTCCTGTCAGCCTTGGGCTTGCAGCTCTGTGCTCCGTGGTGGAAAACAAAACTGAAGCCAACGGTTCGTCAAGCCGATATTGGAAGGCTGTGCCATTTGGCCGTAGTGTTGCTAGGCTTGCAGAGGCTGAATCTTTGAGGTCCTGGAGCAGGGGTGTTGAATGTCAGTGGACTCTGTTACGTGCCACCTAGGTAATTAACACCTGGATTGGATGTGGCTTCAACCTCTCAAACTTTCCTGAAGGCACTCCTGTCTTGTGGCCTAGCTCAAAGCGCATATCTCTGTAAACGAGTATGCGCTTTCATTGCAAAGCCATCACATCAAGCCCTCTGATCAAACCCATGCTTTAAGTCCTTTTATCCAGTCCTTCCAGCATCAACCCCTCACATCAGTGCCGCCCACAAAGCCCTTCCATCAAGCCCTCCATGAAGCCCTTCCATCAGAGCCCTCCCAACAAATGCTTCCATCAAGCCCTCACATCAAGGCCTTCCATCAACCGCTCACATCATCCCCCACATCTAATCCTCCCATCAACCCTTTCCATCAAGCCATTCCCATAGGTTTTTGGGATGAAGGGGTTAATGGTTCAAGAGGAAGTTCACCCATGTTTTCATGTGCCTTTATATTAACTCTTTCTGTGCTTGTATTGTAGTTAATCGCTTTTAAAACATATTCTGTTTCGTTACGGCAAAATTTTGTGTTGGAATTCTAAGTCATTTTTTAGTAAGTAATTTATCACTATGCTAACAATCTGTCACAAGAGATTATATTTCTGAATTATGTATTTATCCATGTTGTTATTATGCAGTCAGTTTTAGTGGTAAAATCAGCAGATCCTTCCAGTTCTTTTACATCAACACAGGAATGGAGAAGAGAAAAGGTCTTACAGTTTTTCATAATCGCTAACATACTAAAAGTGGTTATAAGCACAAAATACTTTTTTAAAGTTCCAAAACGAAGACCATTCACCCCAACCCGTAAGCACTTTTCACCCTATTTCATACTTTTAGGCAAAATCCAACACACAACTCTTTTTGTGAAGCACATTTGTCACCATGTTGTAATGTAAAAAACATTCCCATTCAATTCACCAAACTCAAGTCATCACAATTCTAAGACTCTCAACACAGTTGTCCAGGTGTCAACACTATCAGGAATGCTGGTCAACAAGCGGTCAGGATGTGAATAAAAAGGGCCACAGGTGAGACGACTTGTGTCTTTGAACAATAGGTGACACCATCTGAGAGGGAGGAAGAGGAAGAATGCCATGAGGCAGATAAGGGAAAAGAAGAACAATGATCTCTGATGAGATTGTTTCACTGTCCTTAATGATGTTCATGTACGTGGCATGACAGTGAAGAAAGCTGAACTGAGGGAACAGCCCAACTGGAGATGTTTCACTCTTGCGTTAATTGTCTAGACTTCCAGAAACTTCCAGGGTAACTTAATCTAAAGTTAACTGACTACTGTGCTGATCCCGTTTTCTCCACTCTGAATCTGTATACATTAGTAGAAGCAGGACAGAAAAGGAAAATTAAATTAATTTGAGACTTGTTATTCATACTCTATAAAATGTATTTACACAGAATATCCAACAGATATTCTGTGTGTATTATGTGTTATTCCAACAGAATAACATAATATCCAACAGATTTTTTAAAAAATAACTACACATTTTTTATATAATTAAAATAAAAAAATAATAACAGTAAGATAATCTGTCTGTACTTTGCTCTGTTCATCTTTCCCTCAATCCTGACTAGTTTCCCAGTCCATGCCGCTGAAAAACATTCCCACTGCATTAAGCTGTGGGGTCAATTTAAATTTTCATAGCAGAGGGTCTTAATACTTATGTAAATGTGATATTAAATGTTTTACAAAATTTGCTAAGACTTCTAAAAAACTGTTTTTGCTTTTTTATTATACACCGATCAGCCATTACTTTATGACCGCTGACAGGTGAAGTGAATAACCCTGATAATCTCGTTATCATGGCACCTGTCAGTGGGTGGGAAATATTAGGCAGCAAGTGAACATTCTGTCCTCAGAGTTGATGTGTTAGAAGTAGGAAAAATGGGCAAGCGTAAGGATCTGCGCGACTTTGACAAGGGCCAAATTGTGAAGGCTACTCGACTGGGTCAGAGCATCTCCAAAACTGCAGCCCTCAACTACCTCAAGTCGTCGTTGTGGGGTGTTCCTGGTCTACAGTGGTCAGTACCTATCAAAAGTGGTCCAAGGAAGGAAAAGCGGTGAACCGGCGACAGGGTCATGGGCAGCCAAGGCTCATTGATGCACGTGGGGATCGAAGGTTGGCCCGTGTGGTCCGATCCAACAGACGAGCTACTGTAGCTCAAATTGCTGAAAAAGTTAATGCTGGTACTGATAGAAAGGTGTCAGAAAGTAAATGCTGGTACTGATAGAAAGGTGTCACAGCACACAGTACATCGCAGTTTGTTGGTTATGGGGCTGCGTAGCCGCAGACCAGTCAGGGTGCCCATGCTGACCCCTGTACACTGCCGAAAGCACCTACAATGGACACGTGAGCATCAGAACTGGACCACGGAGCAATGGAAGAAGGTGGCCTGGTCTGATGAATCACATTTTCTTTTACATCACGTGGATGGCCGGGTGCGTGTGCGTCGCTTACCTGGAGAACACATGGCACCTGGATGCACTATGGGAAGGAGGCAAGCTGGCAAAGGCAGTGGGATGCTTTGGGCAATGTCCTGCTGGAAAACCTTGGGTCCTGCCATTCATGTGGATGTTACTTTGACATGTACCACCTACCTAAGCATTTTTGCAGACCATGTGCACCCTTTCATGGCAACAGTATTCCCTGATGGCATTGGCCTCTTTCAGCAGGATAATGTGCCCTGCCACAAAGCAAAAATGGTTCAGGAATGGTTTGAGGAACAGAACGAGTTTAAGGTGTTGACTTGGCCTCCAAATTCCCCAGATCTCAATCCAATCGAGTATCTGTGGGATGTGCTGGACAAACTAGTCCGATCCATGGAGGCCCCACCTCACAACTTACAGGACTTAATGGATCTGCTGCTAACGTCTTGGTGCCAGATACCACAACACACCTTCAGAGGTCTAGGGTCAGGGCTGTTTTGGCGGCAAAAGGGGGACCTACACAATATTAGGCAGGTGGTCATAATGTTATGGCTGATCGGTGTAGGCTATTATGTGTAGATTGATGAAGGGGAAAAAATCTATTCAATCAATTTTGAAACAAGGCTGTAACGTAACGAAACGTGGAGGAAGTGATCGGGTCTGAATCCCTCCTGAATGAGCTGTATGTCTGTGTGTGTTGCAGAGCCTTGGCCTGGCCCACTTTGTGTGGATTACCCCTCTGCAGTGTATACTCTGCGTGGGGTTGATCTGGGAGCTGATAGAGGTGAATGGTTTCTGTGCCCTGGCAGCCCTCACCCTGCTGGGCATTGTACAGGCCTGCCTCTCCCAGAAGATGGGGCCTCACAGGTGGGTACAGTACTGTAGCACACTCCCACAATAAACACACAGAAACACACTCACACACATAGGAATGAACACACTGAAACACACACAGACATATGCATAGAAACACACATGTACACATAGGTCTCAACAGGCATACACACCCACACACACACACTCTACAAATTCCATAAACACACACAAACAAGAACACACACACACACTCTAGCTATGCTGTCCTGTAGATGCAGTAGGTCGTACAGTACAGGTTGGTCTGGGATCTCAGCAAATCCAGAGGGAACAGAACAGCATGCCCCAGCCTGAGCTGTGTCCCTCAGCAATGTCAATAAAGCCCACGTAGGAGATTACCACATGAAACTCTTTGATTGAGGTATAAATCTTGTTAATTAGTATTCAGACCGGTCATTCAGACCGGTCAATGTTATCATCTTGTATGTGTGCGTGTGTGTGTGTGTGTT
>JACXGI010016485.1:0-15814 GCA_016801175.1 Esox masquinongy
GTCAAAGTCCAGACCTGAATCCAATCGAGAATCTGTGGAAAGAACTGAAAACTGCTGTTCACAAATGCTCTCCATCCAACCTCACTGAGCTCGAGCTGTTTTGCAAGGAGGAATGGGCAAAAATTTCAGTCTCTCGATGTGCAAAACTGATAGAGACATACCCCAAGCGACTTACAGCTGTAATCGCAGCAAAAGGTGGTGCTACAAAATATTAACTTAAGGGGGCTGAATAATTTTGCACGCCCAATTTTTCAGTTTTTTATTTGTTAAAAAAGTTTGAAATATCCAATAAATTTGGTTCCACTTCATGATTGTGTCCCACTTGTTGTTGATTCTTCACAAAAAATTACAGTTTTATATCTTTATGTTTGAAGCCTGAAATGTGGCAAAAGGTCGAAAAGTTCAAGGGGGCCGAATACTTTCGCAAGGCACTGTAGATACAGGTCAGCCAAAACAAATGCTCGTCCAAACAAACGTGTTGGACGAGCATTTGATTTCCAAAGTGGAGCACTTTATCCTACTTACCAATAACAATTAGTAACTTCAGCACGATGGACGCAAAGTTAATAATTCTAGCATGTACGGCTGCCTAATGTCATGGGTTATTAGGCTATTGTCATTCGACGTAACCATCCCAAATTCACAGTGACAGTGGAATAAAGCGATTTAACAAGAGGCTTGCAACACTAGTAATTACAGAAACATGAATACATGGCGAATGAAACCATCAAGGATGTACAGTACCATTATGCAGTATGACAGGATGCAGCAACACAAATAGACATCGCAAAGCCCAAATCAATGACATTATAGGGACCAAAGAAATAAGAACGTACTCACAACAACAATGTTCCTTCGACGCTGTAAGCCAGGTGTACTTGTAAGTAGTTGATCGACTGAAAGTGGAACATAAATCCCTTCCCTGCCTGGGACAGGGCTGCAAAATGGGGGGTTGGTTCCTCGCAATTTCCATGTTTTCTTGAATAAGGCTTTGCCAGTAAATCCTCCAACAAATCAATTTCTTCTCCTCCATTGTACGTTAAGAAACAACTGGGAGCAGTACAAATCTAAACAAAAAATCTAACAGAAAGCACTGCATCTACTACATCCTTACCCTGAACGGTTGCTAGTTGGGGGTTTGGTCGGCCCGTCCTCACAATTTCCACGTTTTCCCGAAAAAAGGCTTTGCCAGTAAATCCGCCACCAAATGCATTTTTTCTCCTCCATTGTGCGTTAAAAAGACAACAGGGCTCAGTACAAATCACGCCCCTGCCCATGTTCATCTGTCAATGGCGGCTTGTGACAGCGCCACCATTAGGCCGACATGCATACCACTGCAAAAGAAGTTGCGGCCCTTGGCCCTTTACTACCATAAAAATTTGGGCCCCTTTAAGCCATTTAATCTCACGGGAATTTGCAAAAACACCCTTTTTTGCCGGAATAATAATAATAATAATAATAATGAACCAGAACAAACACAATAGGGTTTCACCAGTGAACTGCTGAAATCCTAATAATAAAGAACCGGAACAAACACAATAGGGTTTCGTCAGTGAACTGCTGAAACCCTAATAATAATGAACCGGAACAAACACAATAGGGTTTCACCAGTGAACTGCTGAAACCCTAATAATAATGAACTGGAACAAACACAATAGGGTTTCACCAGTGAACTGCTGAAACCCTAATAATAATAATAATAATAATAATGAACCAGAACAAACACAATAGGGTTTCACCAGTGAACTGCTGAAACCCTAATTAAAGCTGCAAGCAGCATTTAGCGGGTTTCAGCATTAAGCTATTAGTAGCCAGATTGCAGTTTTTCAAATAGGACACAAATCCAACTCATGTCCATAGCTGTAAACAATATGGAAACATCTTACATATAAAACAAACTCACAACCCTGATCATGTGTACCACATGTAATCACACTTAACGTCAGCCATTTGATGCTATAGAAGTAGCGTTTGAAGCATTTTTCACAAATTCAGAATTGGCGAAAATACATTACGCCCAACTTAATGGGTCCCAATTGCAAATATGTTCTTTGGGAGGAGATGGACTTCTCACACCTCATTTCAAGATTTTATTTTAAATGGGTTGAGCATGGTGAGCTTGCAAATGTGGGAAACCTCAATAGCGCCACCGTGTGGATAATAAAACATTATTTGCAGTCATTATGGTTGTATCATCTTTGTTAACATACGCACCAAGTAGAATCATAATACCATTATCCTTATAGGAGATGTGTCTATATATGTGCAAAACCACGCCCCTGCACGTTCATCTGTCAATGGCGGCCATGTTTTTCAACATACTGGCCTGAATGATATGACTTTTGAAGACCATCGTCCATAGATGCCAAATATCAAAGTGCGTGAAGATCGGATATTTGGTGCCAGAGCAGTTAATTTTTTAGTGTTTTTCACAAATTCAAAATGTCCGCCAAACCATTAAAGCGAAGTTAATGAGTCCCAGTGGCAAATATGTTCCTTGTGAGGAGGTGGACTTATCTACCTCTTTTCATGGCTGTATCTCAAACGGAGTGAGTATGGTGACTTTGCTAATGTGAAAAACCTCAATAGCGCCACCGAGTGATTGATAAAAAAAAATATATATTTTTTTCCCGTATGGTCCTTGTCAACATCCGTACCAAGTAGAATTATTATACCATTATCCTTGTAGTCGAAGTATAATAATAATAATGAACCGGAACAAACACAATTGGGTTTCACCAGTGAACTGCTGAAACCCTAATAATAATGAACCAGAACAAACACAATAGGGTTTCACCAGTGAACTGCTGAAACCCTAATAATAATAATGAACTGGAACAAACACAGTAGGGTTTCACCAGTGAACTGCTGAAACCCTAATGAACCAGAACAAACACAATAGGGTTTCACCAGTGAACTGCTGAAAACCTAATAATAATGAACCGGAACAAACACAATAGGGTTTCAGCAAACAGCACTTGACATCCTTATTGTACCATTTGCGCTGAGAAACACATATGAATGCAGTAGTACCAAATATGGCATGGATTATTGTTTCAAACTGTCCATCATGGTGAACTTTAAGGCTTCCAATGGCAAACATTTTATTTGTGAGATTACTTTACATACCTCTTTTCAGACTTTTACTCACACAGTGAGTTGTGAGCATGCAAATGTGGCCAACTGAATAGCGCCACCTTGTGGTTCATTGGAAATTGCTTGGTCCCATTTGGTCATTTCATGATTGTAAACAAACCTACCAAGTTGAATTATAATATTATTTTTGGGGTACGAGTTGTGTGCTAATATGTGCAAAACTAGGCCCTGCACATGTTCGTTGGTCAACAGTGGCGAGGTTCTTTCACAAACAGATTTCATTCATATAAATGTAAAGATTTTCATAGGTACAGGCAAAATATGAAGTAACATTAAGATCGGTTATTTGGGGCTAGGGGAATTAAGTTTGAGCGTTTTTACATATTCAAAATAATGGAGTTAATGGGTTCCTATGGCAAATACGTTCTACGTAAGGAGATGGAGTTCACAATGTCTTTTCAGGGCTCTAACTCAAGCAGGGTGAGCGTCGTAAGGTTGCATATGTCAAAAAACTTAATAGTGCCACCGTGTGATTAAATGAAAAGTACTTGCACGCATCGTCGTCTAAAGATTGTGAAGTAAAAATATAATCTGATTAAGCGTGTAGGAATTCTGTGCCTATATGCGCAAAACTACACATCTATACAAGCTCATAGGTCAATACAAGCTCATAGGCCATGTTTTTTGTCTAACTGACCTGGTATATATTCATTTTGCCAAACACAAAACTATGTGAATGTCGGTCACTTGGTGCCATAGGAGTAGTGTTTTAAGTCTTTTAACAAACTCAAAATGGCAGAAAAAACTAAACAGAAAAGTTAATGGATTCCAATTTCAAATATGTACCATGAGAGGAGATGGACTTATCTATGTCTTTTCAAGGCTCTAACTGAACAGAGGTGAGTGTGGTGAGCTAGTATATGTGAAAAACATCAATAGCGCCACCGTGTGGTTGATTAAAAAATGTTGCAGTCATTTTTGTCCTATCATCTTTGTCAACATATGGGCAAAGTAGAATTATAATATCATTATGCTTGTAGTAGTTGTGTGCATAAATGTGCAAAACCACGCCCCTGCACATGTTTATTGGTTATTAGCGGCCATGTTTTTTGACCTCCTTGCCTGGCTTATATAGCATTTGATGGCCTTTGTCCATAGATGCCAAATATAAATTTACGTGAAGATCAGTCATTTGGTGCTATAGGAGTAGCGTTTTATAGGAGTAGCGTTTTGGCATTGCATCAGAAGTTGCAGCCCATGGGTCTGTACTACCAGGCAAATTTGGGCCCTATTGCGCCATTTTATCTCACGGGAATCTGCAAAAAACACCTTAAAACTGCAGACAAATAATAATAATAATAACGCTAACAAAAACAATAGGATTTCACCAGTGAACTGCTGAAACCCTAATAATGCTAACAAAAACAATAGGGTTTCACCAGTGAACTGCTGAAACCCTAATAATAATGAACCGAAACAAACACAATAGGGTTTCACCAGTGAACTGCTGAAGCCCTAATGAACCGGAACAAACACAATAGGGTTTCACCAGTGAACTGCTGAAACCCTAATAATTAAAGCTGCAAGCAGCATTTAGCGGGTTTCAGCATTGAAGCTACTACTATCCAGATGGCACATTAGATATCTTTTTATATCCTTTTCCATCTTTTTAAAGTTTAATTGCCTTGTTACGCAGGTCTTTTGACAGTTCTTTTCTGCTCCCCATGGCTCAGTATCCAGCCTGCTCAGTACATTCACGAGCTAACAAACTCATTCACTATTTATACACAGACACTAATTGAAATTTAAAACCACAGGTTTGGGAAATTTACCTTTAATTGCCATTTTCACCAGTGTGTGTCACCTTGTGTGTCTGTAACAAGCCCAAATATGGGCTTAATAAGTATGTAAACTTTTGATCAGGGCAATTTGGGTGATTTCTGTTATCATTATGACTTAAAAAGGAGCCAAATAACTATGTGATAATAAATGGCTTCATATGATCACTATCCTTAAATAAAACAGTTTTTTGCATGATCAGTCATATTTTCAAAATCCATGCCAAAATTTCACAATTTCTGCCAGGTTATGCAAACTTATGAGCACAACTGTATATATACATACAAGTATATATACAATATATGTATACATACACGTTATATATATTGTGGTGCGAACACGCCCGCACCCTAGAAATCAGTCACACCAATGCCCCAACAGAAAAAGCTGGTAGCTTCTGGAACCTTCTGGGGGCAGCCAGCTGGGCCAGCCCTGTCCCTGCACACCTGCCTCCTTTTGAAACCTCATCATCCTCCCCTCACACTTCTGGTTTTGTTAATAAAACACCCTCCAGGGCCACAAACGCCTTCTTGGAATAAAGAGGTTCACCATGATATTTAATTTTTTTATTTAATCAGAATCAGTCTTTCTTCTCTCACATAATAACAATCAGAAGAACAATGCGGTTTTGATTTTGACCAAAAAGGTCAACTTTGGACTCACCTGTCCAGAGAATGGACTTCCAGAACATAGCAAAGATGTCATTTAGATGATGCTCTTATCCAGTGCAACTTACATACAGCTCTGGAAAAAATTAATATATTATATTATTTTACATTCAATTTAAGTTGTGGGAGAATAAGGGAATAAAGAACCAACAGGAAACTGAGGATGATTAAGTGGCCATGGAATGATGGCTGGATTCCTTAAATATATGTCATCCTGTTTGTTTTTATTTGTTGCTTTTTTTTAAAAGCACTGTATCATTCACTGTCATTTTTATGTGTCTTTAGTAAAAAAAAAAATTGAAACAGAAAAGAGGGAAGACAGAAATAGATGTATACCCATCTTCTGTAATTATACTGATGTATACTATAATTGTATACTATAGATGTACACTATAATTATACTGCATTATAATTATCAACACTGTGATTCATCTAAAAGAACAGGTCAATGAGCAGCAAATGAGCAGCACTATTAGTGCATCATAATCTTTTTCATGGTGTGTAATAGCACATTTATAAGCCACTATAAAGTCATCTCTCATTGCTTTAGGTAAAGTGATGAAATGTCTAATCACACAAACATAATACACCATAAGACATTACCATACCATTATAAAGTGGTCATTGTCTGCATTCAGTAAAGTAAAACGTTCTGCACATTTCATATTGACACAACACAAAATCTTTCATACTCTGCTTTATTCAACAAGTTGAATAACATAACATTAATTGCCACACAATCCAACAGCTGGCAATTCGGCACTCAAAATACATTCACATAAATTACCCCAAAAAGAAAGAATGCAAAGTCAAAGACCTGCACATCTGTTTTATCTGACTCAATCTAACATACATTGCGTATTTACTTCAGCTAGCTAACTGGCCCTTCGAGCACATTACACAAAAAATGCTAACATAGGCGACTAGGCAAGCTAGAGGGCTCCGGCATGTCAAACAATATGCCCAACATGACAAACTCGAAATCTGATTTGTTAAAGAATATGACAATCAACAACATCATCCCCATTTGCTTCAACAGCAGATGGGATTCACTCGAAATTCTGAAGGCCTCAGGGTATGGAGGAATTTTAGGGACTTTATTAAATAAAAATATACACCATGAAATAATTAAATATAAAGGGAAATATCATTTAAACGATAAATAAAATAATTAATAAAAAAACATGTGACATATTTAATTGTGTATTTCTACATTTAACGATTTGTTTCACAATTTCTTATTTCACAATTTATTTATTTCATGGTTGCAGTCATTGTGAAATCTGTCATTATTAAATCTGTCATTGAATCTGTAACTTTCACCCATCAACGTTGGAAGGATGGGCTCTACCAAAAACTGTTTTTTGATTGGTGAATCGACTTCATCCCAGCGGTAATCCGCTTATAAATTACCATGATTACCAGATTACCATGTCCGCTTATTATAAGCGACTTTGTGCTTCTTTTTTCAGAAAGTCACATGGAAATATTGTCTGTCGTGTGCTTTTTGACCATGAGGCACACTAAAACTGAGAACAATTTTAAATAAAAGCTGTAACGTCCCGATCTACTATCTAGCCCGGTTCCCTTCTGCACATCTATCGGGCTACTACCGGCTACTAGCTGTGATGTTTTCCCCTCCCCAAATTAGTTCAGTGGTAGAGGTGTTATCAATCAATTCACTTTTGTGTGCAAATAACGGCAAATATTTTTCCATTTGCTTTGTATTCGCCATCAATGTGTTCACAAATATGAAAATGTGAAAATATAGTACCTATGATAAAAGAAAGGTTGGTTTATAATGTAATTCTACCTTTAAGAACAATGTTTTTCTATGGTCGCTGAATTTGAATATTTTGAACGTAACTTCAACAATAGGTACTCACCACCATTAGAGTACCCGGTTTTCTCTCACACTTAAATAGTAGGCTACACCTACTTAAGTGTCCAAAAAGGGCATTGCTTTTTGGGGCATCTTCTGCAGCACCAAGCTGCTTGTTTTGTCCGGGTTGCTTGTTTCTCCTGCGACATCTGGCAACACTGTGGCGCTTAGGCATCAACATGGCTGCACTGGATGACTTGGTGAGGAAAATGCTTTCTACGGCAGATGAAATTTAAACTGCAGAAGATATTACAATCTGGACGCCCATTATTCGACATTCCAGTTGAATCGATTCAATGTCCAGGGCTAGCAACATTGCAATTGGAGCCCTCCGTGCGTGACAATCCATTGTTGAAGTTCTTCAATATTTTCTAATACAATTTCATCTATGTCCTGGTCTGACGGGACTCCAGCATTGCAAGCACTTTGACAATGTCTTTGATTTTATATCTTAAGATTGTAATATCATCAGCAGTTTCAATTTAATCTGCAGTAGAAAGCATTTCCCTGTCATCCAGTGCATACGGGTGCAACCACGTTAATGCCTAAGCGCCACAGAATGAAGTTGATGCACCAATCAAAACACTATTCGGTAGAGCCTGTCCTTCCAACTTTGATGGGTGAAAGTGACAGATTTAATGACGGATTCAGTAATGACAGATTTCAAAATTACTGCAACCATGTAATAAATAAATCGTAAAATATGAAATTGTGAAATAAATCATTAAATGTAGAAATACACTATTAAATATGTTACATGTTTTTTATTAATTATTTCATTTATCATTTAAATTATATATTTCCCTTTGTATTTAATTATTTCATGGTGTATATATTTATTTGATCAAGTCTCTAAAATTCCTCCATACCAGGGTCGATTTTTCACCTAGAGACAGCACAGATGAAGAATCTGATTGGATAAAAGCTCTGATTTATATGAGCTGCACTGGAAGCAGCCCAACTGAGGGAGAGAATAGCAATGAAATTATGTCAATAGGCTGATGGAAACGAACTTTGTAAAATACATATAACATTAATGAAATGATTCTAACATCAGTAGGCCAGCAGAGAAGGGCTTGCTGGTCCTGATGGCCTGCCTCTGGACCACTCTGGACTTGACATTGGACAACATACAACATATTACCCAGCAATCATCACTGCATATCTGTATATAAAAAATACCAAAGAAAATAAGAAATTATTCATTTAGTTGAATAGTTTTTTATAGTTTATTTATAGTTTTATAATTTATGTAGAATAAGCATATACTTTTGTTATAGATTGCTAGTGACTATTTTACCCAAGAGAATGAAAACCATGACGGAGAAGAGTTTGCCTTTTCGAGAGCATAGCAAATGGCACCATTTCTGTATTAGTTTTCTGCCCATCACATTGTTGGAGGGCAAATGACCACTTTATAATGTGCAACTTTACCCAAAGCAATCCAAGATTATTTAATAGTGGCTTATAGGTACGCTATAACACACCACGAAAAAGATTATGATGCACTAATAGTAATCTGCTGCTTATTAACCCCATGTTTTAGATGAATCACAGTGCTGTATGATCCTTGAGGAAAGATTTCCCATTAATTGTGAAGCACTATGCTTCTGTACATTATAGTTAATTATAATTAAACATATAATGCATTATGAGTATTTGTATGCAACATCACAAGTCTTCTTGAGTCTTTATGAGTGCCTATAACGATGCTTATACTGCATTATTACTGTATCACTGTAGCATATAGCCTTTAAATAAAGTGTTACCAATGTGGTCTGTATTTATTGGAATAGTGCAGCAGAGTTGTCCTATTTCAATGAATGTTCCAAAATGTTCTCACTGTAAAACTGGTTACAAGCTGATATATACATTGAAGGGCGTCTACCGAGCAAAGATCATGTTTCCAAGACGATGACCCCCATGCCAGATCGTCAATGTAAACATTGTAAACAAAAGAAAAAGCCCATACACTTATGTTAAACATGACTAAGACAAAACAACGAAAAGGAATATCTGAGCATGTCTTACTGTTTCTCAAATGAAAATGATTGTAAATAAGACAATTGACACACCCCACTCTGACACATAACTCAATGTATGACAGCCATCAATCCTTCCCCTACCTCAGATTATAAGGGTCGAGAAACATATTGACATCAACAGACTACTATCAGTGTTAACGGTGTTCAGCAGAAAATCAGACTCAACATAACATCATGACTAAACATTTCCCCAAAGTCCATTGAACAATCAAACTCCCCCCTTGTCTGTATCATGATCCATGCTACAGTATCATACAAAAGACTCATGCATATCCTGTTGTACCTGTGAAAAATTCTACCTTTAATAGGGAAGGATTCACCTTCCAAACATACCAGGATAGCTGTCATGTCGATCATTAGACATCACAAAATACTTCGAAGTTCAATATTGGGATTGTCATCGTACAGTTTCCCACCTGTCTTGCGAGAAACAAACCTTCATACATATGAAATCACCATATCAGTTCATTTAGGAAAAGATTGTAAGGAATTAAGTTAGTTTCCAATCAACTGTCCTGTAGTTCTTGTCTTCAGTTTTCTCTGTCTTGTATCAGTGACGTAAAGTTATTGTAGTCAGTGTGATGTGGACCCAGGAAATTGCCTGGTTGTCCTAACAAGTCAGTGTAGGTGTGTAGTGGAGTAGTGAGTTTCCAACACTTATTCAAGATTAACACTATAAGAGTGTCTTCCACTGTGTTGAGACCATGTGACCTTTCCAGTCAACTGGCACGTGGTATTCTGACCTGTAGTATATGGAGCCCTTTAGGACTCAGGTGGATTCTCCTCTCATCTCGCTGTCGATGGTTCATCTAGAAATGGAGTGTGAGGCCAAGTGATCTGACCTTGGCATCATTCTGCCATTTGAGTGGTCAGGAAGATCTGAAACAGATTTAACCAGTGTGGTTGTAGTAATCCTTCTTGAACATGTTGCTGGTACTCACACTCAGTGGTCTGTGTCCAGTCGGTAACATGATGTATCATCAGAAAGGGGGTTGTGATGTCCCAATCGGTTGAACGTATATCTGCAAAACTACGGTTAGTGTGGTTCAACAGTCCTTCGGACTTTCATCCACTGGGTATTGGTCCGTCAACTCCCAACAATGAAGACAATAGATCAGTCCTGAAAACTTGTGGATCTCAGAAGTTCCATCATCAGAGTGAAGCTTACACCCTATTAAGACAAGGTTCCATAATAGTCTATGTCAGATTTCCTTTTCCATCCAGAACTGGCTTGGTTGATGTTTGATTCCTTGTGCTATATTTACGCCTGATAGTAACTAGCAACTAGCATAAGATTTAGTCAGATTTGACTCTGCTTAGCAAAATCAGAAATGGTTAGATCTATTCTATTCAACAATTAAAATGTTAGACCTCACATCAAACAAAATAGTTCTCAAACAAACCTATTAAAACAAACCCTGTGAATGGAAGATGTGAAACATAAGAGATGGCAATGCTCTGTTATAACTATGCAAACAGGAAAAACACAATTTTTCATGTAACTCCTTATAAGTACCAATTTGATTCGCTTTGAACTCTCAGTTCAGCTCTTTCCAATCAAAATCAATTATCATTTAATACATTCCCCCCTGCTTTCACTTCATTAGTCAATAGAAATTGACACCATAAGTGAAAGCAGAACAATGACAAATACAGGAGACAAATACAGGAGGCGCCATCCTGAACCCGCACTGTCCATAATTTCAGGACGGACATGAATAATAGAGAATTGGTAATAGGGATGGATCTAGAATCCATTCGATGAGGAGCTGCATACTGTATATTTATCAAAAAACAAAGTAGAAATGTTAAAAACACAAACATTCACAAACACAATCAAAAACATCAATGTCCAATTTGGTCGCTTGTGTGAAAGGAATTATTAACCATATAACCTACTGACAAATTTGTCTTACATAACTAAACCGCTCTCAGATTTGACTTTACCTCAGTACCTTTTCACAGTTCTGCGAAATTGGCTATCATGCATTCATAAATTCCTGTAGGTTCTTGGCACATGCCTACTAAATTGGTTTGCCTCCTAGGGGATAAACTGCTCAACTAAATTTTAGGAGACAAAAACTCCAGCCCATGTTGCAGTGGTTTACCTACTGCAACCACCAGGGCGATTGTATTATCATATCTACAGCACACGAATCTAGCATTTTCACAGGCAACGGCCAAACTACCTCGAGACAAACGATGTCTTGATTAAACTACATATAAGAAGATTTTCCAATTTTGATTAATTTTAGGTTTCCACACATGAACATCTGACATGGTCCTCAGACTGTCTGTAGCAAGATACGCTATTCGTTTAACTTAGCCGATATCCCACATTAACTGAAGATTTTAGATTTATTGTCCTACCCATCTAATATTGTTGCAGTCTGTAAAAATGTGCTTGTCATATCTACATAGCAACTCAACATTGGGGTGGAAATTAAGAAAACTCAAAGTTCAACGTTCAAAGGTTTATTTGTCATTTGCAATAACAAGTTACGGCAATGAAATGCCTGGTTTTCCTACTCCCGACAGTGCAGTTAAAAGTTGAAAAGTAACAGTAATTATAATTTAAAAAAATAAGAAGATAACACAATCAATCAGTAATAACACTATACAAAACACACATCAATAATAATTACTGTACAACTATACAACCGTAGTGCAATGTAAAAGTGACAGGTGTGCATGATATAAGTGACAGATGTGCATGATATAAAGTGACAGGTGTGCATGGGCTATGGATGGAAGGGAAGAGGGGTTCCCGAGTTGAGCAGCCTTACAGCCTGTGGAAAGAAGCTGTCCCGTAGCCTGTTTGTTTTGGACTGAATACTCCTGTACCTTCTGCCAGACGGCAGCTTGGTAAACAGTCCGTGGCATGGGTGGCTGGGATCTGTAATGATCAGTTTGCTCCTCCTCCTACACCTCTCTGTGTAGAGATCTTGCAGGGATGGCAGGTCAGACCTTGTGATGCGCTCTGCTGTTTTAATCACCCTCTGAAGTGCTTTGCGGTCGAGGGCGGTGCAGCTGCCATACCAGGCAGTGACACAGCCAGTCAGGATACTCTCGATAGTGCATCTATAGAAGTTGGTGAGTATCCTGGAATCCCTGCCAAATCTCCTTAATCGGCGTAGGAAGAAGAGCTGTTTCCTGGCCTCCTTCACCACGACGTTAGAGTGATGAGACCAGGTCAAGTCATCCCTGAAACCTGATGTTGAGAACTTTTTGCTTTCTTGGCACAGGAACAATGATGGACATTTTGAAGCAGATGGGGACCCCTGACTGACGTAGCGATAGGTTGAAGATATCAGTAAATACATCAGCCAGTTGGTCAGCACAGACCTTGAGAACACGGCCTGAGATCTTGTCTGGTCCAGGAGCCTTGCGGTTGTTAATCCTTTTTAGGGCTTTATAGACATCTGACCTGGTTATTTGGAAAGGGCAGCCATCCTGGTCCATTTGAGTATCCATGTCAGGGATGATGTTCTCAAAGCGAGCATAGAAAGAGTTCAGTTCCTCTGGGAGAGAAGCCGGTACTTCCCCCACACTACCTGTATTGCCTTTATAGTCAGTGATGGTTCTCAGACCACTCCACATGTTCCTGGTATTGGAGCCCTGGTAGAGAGATTCTACTTTGACTCTGTATTGACTTTTTGCAGTTTTTATTGCCTTCCTGAGATCATACTGGGATTTCTTATAATTGTCCATGCTGCCGGAGTTGAATGCTGCAGTCCGTGCCTTTAGAACTGCACGGATACCACTGTTGACCCAACGGTTTTTCATTACGAAATGATTTTGTAGCTGTACGTGGTACAACGTCGTCAATACATTTGCTAATATAACCGGTCACTGACTCTGTGTATTCATTGATATTGCCTCCAGACGCCTCTCTGAACATTTCCCAGTCTGTGGTGAGGAAACAGTCACGTAAGTCAGCGTCCGATTCGTCCGTCTATCGTTGAATTTATCTCATCACTGGCATCTCTTGTTTTAGCCTCTGCCTGTAAGCAGGGAGCAACAGTATCGACGCGTGGTCTGATTTGCCGAAAGCAGGACGGGGGAGGGCCTTATATCCGTGAGGAAATGGAGAGTAGACATTGTCCAGAGTGTTTCTCCTGTGTGTTGGGAAGTTTCCATAAAGATTCCATAATGTGTTTTTTAAACTTCAGTAGGACTTTCTTTGGATTGGCGCCGTTAAAATCGCCAGCAACAACAAAGGCAGCCTCCGGATGTAAACACTCAAGCCTATCGATAACTCGAAAAACTTCGTTGAGCGCAGCCCCAGCGTTGGCTTGGGGGGGATGTCCACAGCTGTTAAAATGACTGATGTAAACTCCCGGGGTAGATAGTAAGGGCGACATTTAATCGTAAGATGCTCCAGATCAGAATGGTGATGCTGAGAGAAAACAGATTTATGATGTCACTAAACTCAAGGTACAATAATGAGTATTTCAGTTTAGACCTTAAACACTTTCTCCAATCTACTCTATTTGTTCATTTGTCAATTGACCATTTTAGAATTTAAACTCCATCAACGATGGAGTTTTAGTTATCATTGGTAAACTGTTAGTTTAGTTATCATTGGTAAACTGTATTATTTAACCAAACTCAGTTAAACATTTAAGATAGGACAGCTAATTGTATTGTGAGGAATAAACTCGCTTTGGCTGTATTACCCTCTTTATAGGCTATTGACTATTTTGGATTCAAATTCAGTCCTCATGGGACACAGCGTGTCTTTCTTAACAAATACTTTTACCATGTGGATTCTTCATTCTACCACGAGGGAAAACACAATATTTTAACCTTTTGTAAGAAAACCATGAGACTATTTTACCAGATTAAGAAATCATCATTGTACAAATTTCTAACTCGGTTTAGATTTACCCATGTGTACTAGCTCAACAAGCGGCAGCAAATTACCATGCGGTGGGCCTGGTAAAAGCCTAACCACATTGTCGTGAGACCCCCCCCCCCTTAGTGGAGGCCTTATGGAATAAAACAGTATCAACGCAGTAGATGTGTTTGACTCTAAATGACACCTAACGTGACAAAGCACAACAAAACAGACTATTTCTTGAATACCTATTAAAACATGTTCAAGCATGACAGGACAAAACAGGCTCTCTCTTGAATGCCTATTAAAACATGCTACATGCCATCAAAGTGCTTTTCAAACTACATGTAATACTCAATTAAATAAACCTGGCTGTTAACGAGAAAAGTGATCAGGTTTCCTTAATAAGTTCCAGCTTCGATTAATGTTTAGGTACGATACATTTTTGGAAATAAACATTTAAGAACTCTTAACCAATGATTATGAAAGCTCACATCAGTTCCTTGTATCGTCCATGATTCCGGGGTCCCATGACAGAGACTCCATCTTGTGACTGCTGTCGTTCGGCCAGCTGGACAAACAAAATGCATCTTCGTCCATTTTGATTGTCTCCTTTGTGTCCTTTCCCGCCTTATGACTCTTGTCCTCTCTCGGCCATCTTGACTTTCCTTTGTCTTTTCTCTTCATTTGTACCACACTCTCCATCTGTCCATATACGACTTCCTCTGAATCTATTTTGCTTAGCCAGAAATCTTTCTATTTCTTTCTGTCCATTTTGATTTCAGGCATCGTTATTTTGGCTACCAAATACTATAGTGATAAAGTATCGCAGTAAGTGTTGCCTCTTCTCTCAAATTTATCCACCCGTAGAGAGTTCCACGATATGAATCGTGGCCTAGACAGGGACTAACTACGTATCTGTGGACTTCCTAAACTATAGCATTACTTGATTTGGTCGTTAAATGGTATAGGTTTTTGACTCCCCAACTGGTCAGCTGTTCACAAGAACCAGGAACAGAAAAGCCAACTTTCTTGCGGGTGCGCGCAGTCAGCTTCAGCGTCTCAGGATCTCCAGCAAAAACTGTAGTTTTTTGGTAGAATCGAAAGTCCAACTACAGAGCTCACTGCACCAAATTATAGAATTTTCAGTGGATATAAAAAGTCTACACACCCCTGTGAAAATGCCAGGTTTTTGTGATGTAAAAAAATGAGACAAAGATAAATCATGTCAGAACTTTTTCCAATTTTAATGTGACCTATAATGTGAACAATTCAATTGAAAAACAAACTGGAATCTTCGAGGGGGAAAAATGAAAAATAAAAACCTTACAATAACCTGGTTGCATAAGTATGCACACCCTCTTATAACTGGGGATGTGGCTGTTTTCAGAATTAACCAATCACATTCAAACTCATGTTAAATAGAAGTAATTACACACCTGCC
>JACXGI010016486.1:0-15802 GCA_016801175.1 Esox masquinongy
GACTATTTCCCAGCTTCGTTCTCCAACCATTCCGCGATGAAGACTTCTTAACACGCATTCACACCATCTTACATTCATACATTCCTAGTCATTCATGTCTAGACTATATTAAAAACCATTCCTATCAAGATCAGAGATGCTAATGATGTTTCTTCTACTCCTATTATTCCATTGATATGGAATTATACTGAGTTTTTTCATAGATTTTTGTTCCATGGTTTAGATTAATTTGGTTTCCTTATTTCAACTTATGATGTCATGGTAGCCCTTGACAAAATTAGTATAATATCTATGTTTCATTGACAAATTGGCTACAACGTCTTATTGTCTTAAAATCATACCACATCATTATTCTACAAAACAGTGCCACCTTCAATCTACTGATGGGCTGCGGCCTAGTTTGTTGCTCTGAAATTTACAAGCTTGTCTTTTCCACTATGATCTCAAACAATTAAAGGACAATGTCTCGTTTCTTTACTCTCATAGGAGTGATCACTAATCTTGGGTTTTTAGTAGTTCATGATGTCTTCAAATCCTTTATTTTAAACTAATTTTCTTTACTTTAAACTTATTTTTATTTTTTCTCTTCAGTTATCATTGCTTTTGTTTCTGTAACCGTGTAACTGCATTTCCTCTGGGTAATCTTACTTTAATGTGAATGCTTACCATGTGTGTCCTTTTGGACACAAAAGGGGGACTGAAGGAACCGAAAAATGTCAATTCTATGTTTATTTACATATTGAATGATTCTTCATAATATTTTTATACACGTATACCTATGTACTTAATTTCTATCCTCATAGGCAATCATTGGAATGTTAACGGTTAACAGATGTTTCAGTAAGGTGTGAATGCAGGGACAAACGTTTTGCTTGTTATGGTCTAGCTGGCTTGCTTCTCGAGATAACACCACTCTGTCATATGGGATGGCCCCAGAACAGATCGGAATGTGTCCCTAATTGATAAGGGGTCTATTCTTCAGGACTAGTTTTGTTATCCTTAGGTCAGTAAACCATCCTCCACGCCATTGGTTAGGGGATACAGTTGTGTTCAAAAGTTTGCATACCCTTGGAGAATTGGTAATATATGTACCATTTGGAAAGACAACATGAGTGCGCAGGCAAAACACATATTTCATTTCTTATGGGATTCACATTCAACTGTAGGTCATAACAGAATTGCTCAATCATAAAACAAAACATGGCAACAAAGAAAAAATCTGACCCCTGTTCAAAAGTCTGCATATTCTTAGTTCTTCATTCTGTGTATTGCCCCATTTAGCATCAATGACATCGTTCAGTCTTTTGTAATAGTTGTTTATGAGGCCACGAATTCTTGCAGGTGGTATAGCTGCCCATTCATCTTGGCAAAATGCCTCCAGGTAGTGATGGCCATTAGTGGCTTCATTACCGTTCTTATAGCAGCAAGATATAATGCTAGCGGCGCTAACTCAGATTTTCTTTTTTAAAATAAAAGCCATTGAACTATTAAGGCCATAGAGTTAACAATCTTGTCTGTCAATCTAGTCTGTCATTTTATGTTTAATGTCCATTCCAACATTGTTCTTGTCTGTTCTTTTTTACAGACTAGATTGTTAGCTATATTCAGGGTGGGGTAAGTCAGCTTTTTAAATGTAATTCGTTACAGTTACAAGTTACCTGTCCACATTTGTAATCAGTAACGTAACTTTTTGATTACCCAAACTCAGTAACGTAATCTGATTACTTTGAATTACTTGTAGATTACTTTCATATTAAGAGGCATTGGAAAACCAATAGGAATAGTGTAGGCTACAGTGTAGTGTGTAGGCTACAGTGCCTTTGGAAATGGGTTTCTAACCCATTGCTTTCTACTTCAATATGATTGGGCTACATCTCTACATTACACGCTAATGGTCTGTCAGATATTCAGTCATTCCAATTAATCCACTAAACCTCGATCTTCCAGAATCTGACTTTTTATCTTAACATAACCCAAAATCTAATGATGCTTAAACCTGTTATGTTATTTGTGTTTTATTCATGTTTTTAATTGCTTCAAAACATTGTTGAAAAATAAATGGCAATTACTCGAAAAGGGTATTGACATTGTTGCATATAAATATTAAGACATCCGTAGCTTTTCGCGCATCAACTAAATCTGCAGTAGTCTGATGATTTGCTCCACAACCAACATTGTCAAAATTTTGCAGAAACCCCCGGCACGCGAATGCACATTTGCAATCGTGATCACCCACATAGAAATAAGATTTACCCGCAGGAACGTAACCTGCGCTTATTATGGCCACTAGTGATTGGATGGATTTTCAAAACGCAAATTAAAGAAATGAACTGTGATTATAAATCTGCACTCTTAGTTTAAAGTAAATGACGTCAGCAGCCAATGATGACCAATGAACACAATTTCAAAGATGCAAAGCAAGCAGAATCACATGGCCTACCTGTATGGACGGAGTTGATGTGGCCGTGTCAAATGCAAATAATCATCCTTTGGCAGAGTGCTTCCTAACACACCTTTTCTCCTGAAAAGTCGTGGTAAATTCCATACGTTTTATCTTGAAGGCAGCGCCATGTTACAGCTATCTAACAAATAGTTGCCTAATCTATTAAACTATACCTGTAAAAGTTATTCGGTGCAACTCGTCCTGGCTGTGTTGTTCAGTGCATTTGACAAATAAACCTTGAAACTTGAAAAAGATATAACACCAGGTAGGCCTATTGCCTATCATTGTTCTGAGAATTATGCGTTGAGTAGATAACTAAATAACATTTTATATGACTCGGATAATATTATCGAAGATATACTCTGTTTTTACCAGCCATCCAACCAACCAAAACCGGAGAAATTTAAACTAGCGCTTCTTCCGTCACTAAACTGGTTATGCGCGTCCATCTTTGCGCGCATGATGATCACACACACAACTGAGGCGCGCATTTCATATTTTGGTTCAAATAACGATGTTTTTATAACATTAAATAATAAACTCAAACATACAACCCGTTATACTTATTTCGCGCACCTATTCTTTTTCAAATGAAGTAATCCAAAAGTAATCATATTTTTTTTCAAAAGTATCTAATCCGATTACAATATTTGTGTTGGTAACGTAATGGATTACAGTTACTGTTTTTTTGTAATGTACCGGATTACTTGTAATCCGTTACTCCCCAACTTTGGATATATTGCCTAATATATTTCAATGATGGCTTTTATTGTGATAAAGGAAATGTGAGTGCTGTCAGCATCATATCCTGCTGCTAAACTAACGCTAATGAAGCTTCCAGGTCACTACCTCCAGGTCATGCAAAGTCTTTGGTCGTCTTGCATGAACAGCACATTTGAGATCTCCCCAGAGTGGCTTGATGATATTAAGGTCAGGAGACTGTGATGGCCACTCCAGAACCTTCATCTTTTTCTGCTTTAACCACTGGAGGGTCAATTTGGCCATGTGCTTAGGGTCATTGTCATTCTTGAAAGTCCAAGAGTGTCCCATGCGAATCTTTCGTGCAGAAGAATGCAAATTGCATTCACATAATTCCCTGTGCCTTTAGAGCTCACACACCCCCAAAATATCAGTGACCACCACCATATTTCACAGTGGGGATGGTATTCTGTTCACTATAGGCTTTATTGACCCCTCTCCAAACAGAGCGCTTAAGGTCGCGACCATAAAGCTCTATTTTGGTCTCGTCACTCCAAATTACAGTGTACCAGAAGCTGTGAGGCATGTCAAGGTGTTGTCGAGCATATTGTAACCTGGCTTTTTTGTGGCATTGGCGCAGTAAAGGATTCTTTCTGACAGCTCGACCATTTTGTGTTGTCATATTGTATCGTCATATTGTGCTCATTGAAACAGCCACACCGTATTTTTCGAGAGCAGCCTGTATTTCTCCTGAGGTTACATGTGACCTGTGTATCCCGAACAATTATTCTCACAGTTTTGGCTGAAATCTTTCTTGCTCTACCTGACCTTGGCTTGGTATCAAGAGATCCCCGAATTTACCACTTGTTAATAAGTGATTGAACAGTACTGACTGGCATTTGCAAAGCTTTGGATATCTTTTTATACCCTTTTCCATCTTTATACATTTCCATTACCTTGTTACGCAGGTTCCCCATGGCTCAGTATCTAGCCTGCTCAGTGCATCCACGTGAGAGTTAATAAACTCATTGACTATTTATACACAGACACTAATTGCAATTTAAAAAGTCACAGGTGTGGGAAATTCACCTTTAATTGCCATTTTCACTTGTGTGTGTCACCTTGTGTGTCTGTAACAAGGCCAAACATTCAAGGGTATTTAAACTTTTGATCAGGGCCATTTGGGTGATTTCTGTTATCATTATGATTTGAAAAGGAGCCAAACAACTATGTGATAATAAATGGCTTCATATGATCACTATCCTTAAATAAAAGACAGTTTAACTGGCCCGAGAAGCCAGCAAAGATATTGAATTCGCTCAGATGAGAATCAATATCTTTCATACAGAACATCATCAGGGTAAACTAGAGGAGTTAGACGGTCTCTAAACACCCTCACCCTGCAGAGTGAGCCTATTGTAATCCGTGCGCCAGAGTCGATTAGGTCTTCCAAATGTGCCAGCATTTTTCCCGACAAGATTGTGGGCGGAGGGGCGGTGCTTATATTGGGTAACATCGAGTTAACCATGAAAATAACCTGCTCGGAGCAGTTTAGAGGTGCAGCATAACATCATACCTCTGGTAAAACCTCTCCACCTTTCATAGTGTGTGTGTGTATGTGTGTGTGTGTGTGTGTGTGTGTGTGAGAGAGAGAGAGAGAGAGAGAGAGAGAGATTATAGGCATGCGAAACGTAACAATACAGTGGATATAAAAAGTCTACACACCCCTTGAAAATGCCAAGTTTTTGTGATGTAAAAGAATGAAACAAAGATAAATCATGTCAGAACTTTTTCCACTTTTAATGTGACCTATAATGTGAACAATTCAAATGGAAAACAAACTGAAATCTTCGAGGGGGAAAAATGAAAAATAAAAACCTTACAATAATCTGGTTGTATAAGTGTGCACACCCTCTTATAACTGGGGATGTGGCTGTGTTCAGAATTAAACAATCACATTCAAACTCATGTTAAATAGAAGTCATTACACCCCTGCCATTATTTAAAGTGACTCTGATTAATAACAAATAAAGTTCAGCTGTTCTTGTAGGATTTTCCTGACATTTTCTTAGTTGCATCTCAGAGCAAAAGCCATGGTCCGCAGAGAGCTTCCAAAGCATCAGAGGGATCTCATTGTTGAAAGATTTCAATCAGGAGAAGGGTACAAAATAATTTCTAAAGCATTGGATATACCATGGAACACAGTGAAGACAGTCATCATCAAGTGGAGAAAATATGGCACAACAGAGACATTGCCAAGAACTGGACGTCCCTCCAAAATTGATGAAAAGACGGGAAGAAAACAGGTCAGGGAGGCTTACAAGAGGCCTATAGCAACATTAAAGGAACTGCAGGCATTTCTGGCAAATACTGGCTGTGTGCTACATGTGACAACAATCTCCCATATTCTTCCTATGAATGGGCTGTGTGGTAGGGTGGCAAGACGGAAGCCTTTTCTTAGAAAGAAAAACATCCAAGCCAGGCTGAAGTTTGCAAAAACAAACATCAAGTCCCCCAAAAGCATGTGGGAAAATGTGTTATGGTCTGATGAAACCTAGGTTGAAATTTTTGGCCGTAATTCCAAAAGGTATGTTTTGTGCAAAAACAACACTGCACATCACCCAAAGAACACCATACCCACAGTGAAGCATGGTGGTGGCAGCATCATGCTTTGGGGCTGTTTTTCATCAGCTGGAACCGGGGCCTTAGTCAGGGTGGAGGGAATTATGCACAGTTCCAAATACTAGGCAATTTTGGCACAAAACCTTCAGGCGTCTGTTAGTAAGATGAAGATGAAGAGGCAGTTCACCTATCAGCACGACAACGACCCAAAGCACACATCCAAATCCACAAAAGCTTGGCTTCACCAGAAGAAGATTAATGTTTTGGAATGGCCCAGCCATAGTCCAGACCTGAATCCAGTTGAACATCTGTGGGGTGATCTGAAGAGGGCTGTGCATAGATGTCCTCGCAATCTGACAGAATTGGAACTCCTTTGCAAAGAAGAATGGGCAAATATTGCCACGTCAAGATGTGCCATGCTAATAGACTCCTACCTAAAAAGACTGAGTGCTGTAATAAAATCAAAAGGTGCTTCAACAAAGTATTAGTTTAAGGGTGTGCACACTTATGCAAACAGGTTATTGTGAATTTGTTTATTTTTCCCCCTCAAAGATTTCAGTTTGTTTTTCAATTGAATTGTTCATGTTATGGGTCACATTAAAGGTGGAAAAAATTCGGACATGATTTATCTTTCTCTCATTCTTATACATCACAAGAACCTAGCATTTTAACAGGGGTGTGTAGACTTTTTATATCCACTGTAACTCTGAACAAAGGACAGTTGGTTGGAGGTGATGCCTGTTACTGAGCGGCCCCACACATCCTGTCCACACACCTACTAGGAGTTGTCCATGTGACTGTCTTGGACTCTATAAACAGACCCATGGACCAAAGGGGAGATTGGACCATACCATACATGGGTATTTTGTAGAATAAACCTGTCTTATAACTGTGTATATTGTATAGAATATAAAATAATATACAAAAAAACCTTGTAAACATGTAGAACATGTAAGACCTACAGTAAAGAAGATCAACATTTTCTACTCATGCTAATAAAGTGCTCCCCTCTCTTCCGGTTTTATGATTTTGTTCATGGATCAAAAGTGGACAGAATCAGATCGGGAAGTTACACCCGATGTCACAAAGTTATTCCTAACGTTTACTCATATCAAAGACCAAATGATTCACTTAGAAAACATAAACAAGCACAACATAAGTTACTGGTCATTATATGATATATGAGGCAGCGCCGTCAGGGCCTTTGCTTGTGTTTTAGTAGGAAATATGTTCCTGTACACGACAGTATTTATTTGTCTCCTGATATCAGCAGTTACATCATCATTACCCATATGGAAAATAAACATATTTTTGCCATGCAAAATGTAGATAGAATATATGATGAATATATGTCGAATACATTTATCTTAATTCAAAATACATTTCAGGTATCAAAATGTATTTTACCTTTTATTTTGAAATGTATTTAAAAATGTATAAATACATTTCTGTTTTGTCCAAATATATTCCACCGTCAAAAAAGCTCTCATTACAATATATATTTTCTATAGAAAATGTATTTTGAAGCCCATATTAAAATGCATTTTTCAGATCCTGTGAAAGTAAAAAGATGAAGTGTAATTACTGACATATTGATTATATCACATTTAAGTGTTGAAACACATTTTATAGGTATACATTACCAAAAGATACATTACCAAATTTCATTTTATGATCACAAATTTATTCTAACATACTATAGCAAACTTGGTAAGACCAATACTTGCCCATCCTTAAAAAATAATCCTGTTTGGAATAGTGGTTAGTGCGCCTGATTGTGGAACATAAGATTGCGGGTTTGAAACACAGCCTGGCCAATGCTACTGTATGATTAGACATGCATTTTAAAAATGTATTAAAAACATTCTTTATAAATATATTTAAGTGGCCGATTTCGAGTATTATGACATATATTTACCAAATGTATTCAGGAATATTTTTTCCAAATGGGTAACTTTGAAAGCTCAATTACTAACAATATCTCACTTCCGGTACTCATTTTCATTTTCTGTCCTTTAGAAAATATTAATTGTCCTTACTGTTATGCATGCAGGTACCCTGTATGCGGGTTTGTGTTTTTTCCCCTCCACAGGGTTCGTAACACTTACTTGTCCATGCTTACGTTATTGTTGTATCTTCCCTTGTGTTTTTTGCTGCGATGTCTCAAAACGGAGCCCGGACCAAAAAAAAAGTTACTTTCGATGTCAGTTCAGCTGTCTTCCCGTGCCACATGTTGATGAGTGTTGTATTGTTAACCTTCCACTAGATGGCAGAAAAACACCTGCTGTAACCACACTACAATCATACTGTACAGGTTCTGTTTCTAACCCATGAAAGAGCAGCACTGTCTCTCACATGTACAATGTATATATAAAACAATTCAGATCAAGCATTGTTTATAAGCTTTACTGTGTTTTGAAACACCAGAATACTGCATTTGCCTTGAAGCATTGGGCTTCAAAGACAGTTGGATTGTCTACTGTGTGTTGCCTGTGGTGAATGACTTGGATTTATCCAACATATCACATGGGGCCTCATTCATCAATATTTATAATATATAATAGTTTTTTCTTAAATGTGCTCTCTAGAAAGGTCCTAAGAAAATTCTATATCAGATTAATGATGTGCTCTTAAGCCACAGAATTGTTCGCACTTATGTTCATGAACGATTCATCACCAATGCTTAATACTTCTCAGACGTCACAATCCACTGAATAACTATAATTTCAAAAATAATTATAGAAGCCAATAGGCTAGCATGTTAGCCTCATCTTAGAGGTCTTTATCAGATCTTAAACGTACAGTAGCCAATATCCAAGCCGACGTGTAGGCCCTCAACTTCCTATCCAAATCACCCGCGGGATCTGACAATTAACATTTACTTTCCACATGCTTTTGTTACATTGTTTAGCCTATGTTGCTTTTTTTTTTAAAGTTCTCTAATATAAAACATAGAGACAAGTGGTCTGTCGTAGCTGAAGGACGCACTAGCATCTTTCTCCAAAATGCGCTGTCTTATCTTCCACTAAACTGTGCGCTTTAATTTATTTGTTAAATACAGTAGGCTGTTTAAGCACATCCGTTACATGGCCTGTGCACAAATGTAGCCTAGGTCTACAACAGTGCATGTGGGATGTCTTATTATAGTTTAAAATTATTACATGTACTTCACTCCAGAGCCACGGAGCTTCTAAAATGAATATGTCGTCACCTCTCACACAGTCAGCCCCGTTGGATATCATGCGATTGCGAATAATATCTTTGACATTTATTTACAACAGCCCTTACCACTAAGCCTTGTAACAAAAAAGCATCTGATCGCATATCTCCATTGAAATATTTATAAAACAGACTACCTGAACCGGGGAATACAGGCATTTTCTTGCAAGTTTGCATAGAAGCTCAAACGAGACATGCAGTGAAGAGCTATGAACACTCAAATACCTTGTTTTTAACCAACTGTTCTATTTCGTGAAGCTTTGCCCATAGGGGCTTCGCTCCTATTGGTTTACCCCTCTGCCAATAGACAGGCACAGAAAATTTTAATAAGCAAATTACACCTCTCGTGGCCACCTGTCCCGTGGCTATATCAGAGAGGTGCACACCCTGCTCAGTCTCCCTTTTTTCTTCACGAGAAAGGTTTAAGTATGCAGTCTACGGTGATTTCTACCAAGCCAAGGATGGCTTCACCATATTCGACTGCTGGAGCGGTCTCAATGATCCCGGCGCCCTGGCCGCCGACTTCACTATCAGCGTGCCGGTGTAGCGAGCGTGCCGGTGTAGCGAGCTTGACGCTGCGGTCGACGCGCACACACTAAGCCGCTGCATGCTCGCGTGACATCCTCTCTCCTCTCCGAGGAGGACTCCTTCCAGGAGGAGTCTGGGGCCAGATGAGGAGGTGACCGGCCCGGCCACAGCTCCGCCCACCTCGAGGATTGTTCTTCCCCGCTTGGCTGAGAGGGTGCGGAGATGTTCGCTCCTCGGAGGAAGAGGCGGAGGTCGCCCCCCGAAGGACAGGAGTGTCGACCCCCTGGTGGTGAAGGAGGATTTCTTCGCTGCCATCTCTGCTGCCGCCAGGCTCCTGCACATTCCGATGCTGGTGCCCGTGCCGGAGGAGGGGGACGACCTTTTTGAAGCCACACTTTGGACGCGTGTGCGCCGCCCGACGCTGGCTGCGGTGCCGGAAGACCCTTCCCTGCATAAGTACGCAGAGGAGGCTTGGGGGGCCCCCTTCATGACCCGAGGCACAGTCAAGTCCTTGCTTTCACTACGGTAAAGGGGAGACTGGAGGCGCTGAGCAGGAGCATTCTTCCTCTGGAGGGCGCCCTGGCTACTTCCCTGGTCCTGGGTTTGAGCACTTTGAGTGACAAGCGCCCGGCCCTACCGTCCGTGATCGACAGGGTCTCTGCTAGGCTGGCAGAAAAGCAGTATTCCCTGTCGGTGCAGTCGCTGGCGGCCTGCAACAACGTGGGCCTGCTAGCAGCTGCCTTAGCCAGGATGACTGAGGGTTGCACCTCGCTGTCTCTGGCGGAAGTGAGTGAGGTGGCGAGGTCTTCGGCTGCCATTCTCAAACTCACGCAGGCCAACTCTTTCTCGGCCGGCCCAGGTGATGGCCACCTCTGTGGTGCAGGTCAGGCACCTTTGGCTGGCGCTTACCTCCCTGAAGGAACCTGAGAAGGTGCTTGGAAGATCCTTGGAGGAGGACGTGCTGTTTGGTGCGACGGTCACAGAGGCCCTTGTACGCCAAAAGAAGGACAGAAAGGAAGGTATCTGGCTGGGTCCTCTCCTGCCGGTCCCCGCTTCTTCCTCTGCTTTTGCAAAGAGGCCATTTCGCATGCTCAAGATGAAACATCTCTTGGAGTGTGTGCAGACCAGGGATTATTATGTCAGCATCGATTTGAAGGACGCTGACTTCCATGTCCCGGTTCTGCCTCGCCACAGGAAGTTCCTGCGTTCCGTTGGGATATGCGTTGGCCCCCTGCACTTTCATGAAATGCATGGAGGCGGCGTTGGGACCGCTCAGGTGTTAGGGGGTCAGGGTTCTAGCCTACCTGGATGACCTTTTGGTGTTGGCACACTCGGCAGGGCAGGCCCGGGTTCACGTTCAGGTTGGTGACTCAGCTCACTCGCTTGGGTTTCACAGTGAACTGGAAAATGCGCGCTCCTCAGCCCAGTCAACTGGTGGTGTTCCTGGGGCTCCAGCTATCCACAGTGTCTATGAGGGCACATGTTTCGGGATTCGCGGAGAGATTACTCTGCGAGCCCTGGACCACGTCTGCCCATTGCGTACAGTGTCGGTGTTCTCGGTCATGTCGCTACTGGGCTTGATGTCTTTGGTCCACGTGGTGGTTCCGTTGGGGCTGTTGCGTATGAGGAGCTGGCAGCGCTGGTTCGCACATCTCCGGTTGGATCCTGTTCGTCATCGGCGGCTGGTCATGATCCCGAGCTCTCTTGGGGCGGACCTCAAGTATTGGAGGAACCGGCGTAGTATTCTGCGTGGGGTTCCCATGGGCAGAGTGTCTGTCCAGGTCCCAGTCTTTACGGACTAACAGGCTGGGGCGGGACGTGCCGGTCGTACTCAGTGAGGGGTTGTGGTCTCCGTCGGAGCACCACATCAACTGGCTGGAGTTGGACACGATCAGACACATGCTGCTTTACTTCGCGCCGACCCTACGGTGTCGGGATGTGTTGTTGTGATCGGACAATCGCATGGCGGTTGCGTACATCAACAGACAGGTCGGAGTCAGGTCTCCGCCCCTCCATCTGTTAGCGGTGCGGATCTGGGAATGGGCTCATGTGCACCTGTGGTCGCTGAGGGCTCTCCACATTCCCAGAGAGTTCAATGTGGGCACAGACTTTTTGTCTCAGGTGGGACGTGCACTGCTCTCTGTAGTTTTCTATTCATGCGCAGGACAGGCCCCCGTTGGGCGCGGACGCGTTGGCTCACTTACCGTGGCCGAGAGTGCTGCTGAACGCTTTTCCCCCTCACCAGTGCATTCTTCCTGTCATGTCTCAGGTGCAGACGGAGGGGCTGTCGCTTATCCTGATCACCCCTTTTCATCCTATGCCCTGTGGTTTGTGGAGGCGGCTCAGATGGCGGGGGGAACGCCGTGGCCGATCCCTTACCGCCACGGGGCGTTGACGCAGGCGAACGGCTCAATCAGGGCATTCCCTGTGTAAGGCCAGCCGTTGGACCTGGCTCCTGAGAGGGCCAAGTTGCTGCGGCGGGGACTGACCGAGGACGTCTTCGCGACCATTCAGGGTGCGAGGGCAGCTTCCACGTCGGCTAGCTACGCTGGCCGGTGGAGGCACTTTGCACGCTGGTGCAAGGATGCGGGGGTTGACCCTCTTTTTTGTGACGTAGGCAGTGTGATCAAGCCGTCATTTTGTTCCATGAAGGTGGTCGTGTGGGCGTTCTCTCCTTCCCATATAGGGGCGAGGGAGAAGAGGTTGCATCGGTTGTTCACTGTGCGCGCTTTGGCACAGTATGTGCAACGCATGGCCGTGGTACAGGCTGCGCCCCAGCTTTTTGTGTGTCACGGGGGCCCCAAGTGGGCTAGCCATTGTGGAAACAGCGTCTGTCTCACTGATTGTGTGAGGCGATTGATCTGGCTTATGTGTCACGTGGAGCTCCTACGCCCAGGGGGTTCGGGGCGCACTCCATGCATGGGGTGGTGGTCTCGGCCGCTCTTTTCCGGGGTGTGGGGGTGGAGGACATTTGTGCTGCTGCATCTTGGGGGACGCCGTCGCGGTTTGTCCCTTTTTATTTGCGTGACATGGCTGCAGGTACTCTGGCTCACTCTGTGCTCAGTGTGGCTGAGGCTGGGGTGTGAGTGCTGTCCCTTGAGCAGTTGGAACAGGTGCCTCTGGCATTGTTCTGTCCGGTGCTCCAGATTGCCTGTGCGGCTTTGTGGTCGGATGCTCGCATTCCGTGTGTTTGAGCATATGCCTGTGTGTCGGGTTTGGGTCTCGGCGTGTTTTTGGGCTGGTCTCGGATGCTCCGATTGAGTTTTTACTGATTGAGGGGGTACCGAATGGGTTGGTGCCGTGTGTGCAATTGTTTGGGTCTGTTTGTCAGTACCCCAACATTTGTGTCGGTGGATGAGCGGGATGGAAGCGGGTCTGTGCCTGATCCATCCTGTTGGACACTTGTCTTTTTGGTGAGGTTGGTGACTGGCAGGGAGGACATTTTGGGCTCGTTATAAAGTGAACATGTATGTGAAATTGGGAAAAGAAATGGATAATTGAGGCCGTGACTTCGCAACAACAGACATTTTAATCAAAAACAACGCCTTACACTCAGTGTAACAATAACAGTATGCAATTGGATAATGCCAATAGCAGATCAATATGGAGTGGATGATGAAGGATTGGAGAAAAGAGCATCAAAGTTGCTGATTAGTAACAAGGAGGAGTGCAAATTGTCCATTGACTCCAGCAGTGATCTGTCCAATGTAAAACAGCAGCAAAGAGACATTGAAGCGTCAATGCAAACACCTTCCAGGTCAGACAAATTTCTCAATCAGTCTACCCCGATAACGATTACATGTGATGTCTAAAGAGTAGTGGTAGAACATGTCGTAAAATCAGAGGGTTTAGCCATCAACAATTTAAGCCATAAAGTTAAAACATTCTCAGGGTTAGCTAAGGGAAATTAGGCTAACTTAGAAACATGGAGTGTCCAAATCCATCTAGTGATTAAAGATACTGACCTCTCAGAGAATACCAAAAGAAGGAAGCTGTTAGATAGTCTCTTAACCCCAGCTTTAAATGTAGCCCTTTGTGCTGGAGATCATGCTAGGGCAACAGAGTACTTCAAAAAAATTGAAAAAGCATATGGCAGAGTGGCAAAAGGTCTTCTTTCAGTTAATTGAAACCCATCAGGGGCCAACTGAGAAGCCATCAGAATATTTATGTCGACTTAACACAAGCCTTCAGAAAGTTATAGAGAGAGGGGGATTAGATGGAAGAAATCCCAGTCGACAGCTGATAAAACAATTTGTGTGAGGATGACACCATAATAGTCCGCCTTAATGTGAGGGATTTGATTGACAAACCAACCGTTAAGATGATATCCTTGAGATCTTCTGTCTCAAGTGAGAGGTTATTAGCATGACAAAGAATCAAAAGAACTAAGGAAGAAGCGTGACCTCAATACTACCCAGACTAACGTCTATAGCAAAACTGTTACTGTCTGTGAAACACCATCTGATGAGAATGTATGCTCAGGTAAACTCAGAGATGATATCACACTGGCCCAGAGGAATGCTAAACTTGAGGAGCTTTTTGGAGGAGTAACTGATCATGCCAGCTGCAACCATGAGAATTTCTAATCCACTAAAGTCAAGTGCAATGCTATCCAGAGAGAAGCAAGGGACAGAACCCCGAGTTGGTGCCTTGGCTCAGAGGAAGAAGACCTTCTGTTTTAACTGTGAAAATGCACCATGCCACCTAATGCAGAATTAGTTCAGCAGAAACTGAAGAAGAGATGGAAAAGCAAAGGTGATGTGCAAGAGGTAGCTCAGTGCAGAACAGCGTCTTTAAATTGAGTCAATACCTCGGAAGCTTACTTAAGTGGGGAGACATTTTTTGGTTTAGTTGATACTGGATCTCAGGTGATTAGCATTGCAGAATCATTCTATCGTACTAAATTGGATAATTTAAAACCACACCCCCTCAATGACTTACTGCAGGTCGTTGTTGCAGGAGTCCAAACTGTCCCTTACCCTGGTTACATAGAAGTAGGGATCTGGTTTCCCAAAGATGCCTGTGGTACTGACACTGAGGTTCCTGTGGTACTGACACTGAGGTTCCGGTGGTACTGACACTGAGGTTCCGGTAGTACTGACACTGAGGTTCCGGTGGTACTGACACTGAGTTTCCGGTGGTACTGACACTGAGGTTCCGGTGCTTGCACTCCTCTGTTCTGACAATTAGTTCAAAAAGACAGCACCCCTCTCAGTGGGAACGAATGTGTTGCGACATCTCCGGCAGGACCGTGAAGACAAAGCGGGGTCAGGGTCAAGGGGGGCTAGTTGTGTACAGCCAACTGATGAAGGTAGCTAAGAAGCCACATGTAAGTGTGACAGTTAAGAATTTGTCTGAGCACTGCATTACCATATTGCCCAAAGCTGTTGTAGCAGAAGGGGAATCTCTCCAGTGGGCTAAGTCAGTGAATGTCAATAAATTGGACACAATGCAAGCGATGTGTCAGAGTACAAATGCTGGCTCAACAGGTGTAGACAATCAAATGGATAGTAAGGAACACAAGATCGATTTGAATTTTGGTGACTCCCCAGTTTCAGAGCAGTTCAAAAAACACATTACAGAAAGAATTCTAAAGGAGGAGAAGAATGCCTTTTCTCTTCATGATTTAGATATCGGCAATGCTCCTGGTGTCACTCATAAGATAGTACTAACAGATAACATGCCTTTTAAGAAGCGCACCAGACGTGTTTCTCCTGCTGATTTTGATGATTATAGGAACCATTTACAAGAGCTGTGGTCAGCTAATGTCACAGGAGTCTGATTGCCGCTATGCATCACCTATAGTCTTAGTGAGGAAGAAGGATGGGTCATTGAGAATGGCTGTTGGAATGTTATTTCATAGTACAATGAAATCATACTGCTAATTCTAAGAATAATCCAGTAATTTAGTAAGACCATTGTATGTTTCGGCTCTGCTCACATGTGCGGGATGTGCCTACAACATTGCTTTGGCTAAACTCTTCAAGGGCTGTAGACATCTTGTTATCTTGGTACGTTAAAGTTCACAGAGCAGCTGGTGAGACATGTAGACTAACCATGTATGGGAGGGGGACACAGTGGGCTGTACTGAATGTAAATAGATCTCTAACCATGCATGGGAGGGGGACACAGTGGGCTGTACTGAATGTATATAGACCTCTAACCATGCATGGGAGGGGGACACAGTGGGCTGTACTGAATGTATATAGACCTCTAACCATGCATGGGAGGGGGGGACACAGTGGGCTGTACTGAATGTATATAGACCTCTAAACATGCATGGGAGGGGGA
>JACXGI010016487.1:2500-15770 GCA_016801175.1 Esox masquinongy
AGGGAAAAAGCAGGAATTCAGCCGGCGCTCTCATCCAGAATTGCTCACGGGTGCGATTACGGTGAAGTCTCTTGGTCAAGGGCACATGAGTAGATTTTCACGGTGTTCCCCCTTAGTTGCATTATGTCAGCTAATGATGTGCAGCGCTATGTCAACCAATGTCGTGTCACATTTGGTCAAGCGTAGTTCTCTAAACCTCCTAATGCCCATTTCCTCCAGACTGTTTGAAATTCTTTTTAAAACCATCCCGGGATCACTCGATACATCAAAGAACCATAATCTCTACAGCGCCAGTCAGCCAGCTCTGACCTCCTGTTCTCCTCCTGGCATTCAAGTGTTGCCTCTGGAGAACTTTCTTAAAACGTCGGATCGCCCCGGTCACTGCCCCATCTCATTATCACTCGGCCAGCAGTCCTTTGCTATGTCCTAAAGATGTCTCCTTCCTCACAACGATGTCTCCTTCCTCACAAAGATGTCTCCTTCCTCACAAAGATGTCTCCTTCCTCACAGAGTGAACACTTGTTTGTTTCTCGTTATTCAAATCAAAGTGTGTCTGGTGTACACGGTGGAATATTAGTGGGCAGTCCACTAGAGGTGAGATATTGCTGGGATCTCGTGGATTGTTGCGCTGCTGGAGGTGGATTCTGGCCCTTTGGGCACTGCAGTCAAGATTTAGGTGGTAGCATTCCATGAGTGGCTCAGGAGTCTTGAAGCAACAGGCATCCATTTCCTGGGACCGGCCCTAGAGACGTCACTATGGGCCAGTGTTCAACAGGTTCAGGAGACGCGGATGGAGGGATTCCAACCTATCTCACTCTCACTTAATATCGCTCTGTCTCGTTGTGTCAATCTCCCTCTCTCTCTCTCTCTCTCTCTCTCTCTCTCTTTCTCTCAATATCTATCTTGACCAATGTCTCTATATACAGCTCTGGAAAAAATTAAGAGACCACTGCAAATTGAACGCTTCTGTTCCTCACTCAAAACTTTCATTTTCAACTTTTTTGGAAAGGAAAGAAAAAGGTGCAGTGGTCTCTTAATTTTTTCCGGAGCTGTATATACAGTGTCTATCTTTTACTTGCACACACTATCTTTCTCTTGCTGTTTCTCAATATCTCTGTCAATTCCTCTACATCCATCTCCATCAATCTCAATATTCAATTCAATTCAACTTGTTTTATAATACAATAATATACCTGTTACCAAAGCATACTTTGGAAATATCTGTTAATGTACAATATAACCAGGGGTCACGTAGGGTCTTGGATCCAAAGGAAAGCCAGATGGGCCAAGCCAAGCACTTTTGTTTAGGAGTATTCTGCATATAACAATATAGGATGAAAATCCAACCAGTTTATCAGCAGATAGCATGCAGGTATCCACTCTATGTATTTGGACATGCGGCTGTGGATGAAAAACTCAAATTACAAAACAAAAATTCAAAGGTTACGTAACTGCGAGCTGGAAATCCGTCACAATTATCAGAGATTCAATCACATAACAAATTACGAAAACAAAAGTTCAACTTAACCCCGAGCAAATGCAACAGCATGTCACATTATTGCAGGAACGTTCAAAATGTACTGAAAATGTACTGGAAAACGGGTAGTAAAATGTCACCCAAATGTACTGGAAACGGGTAGTAAAATGTCACCCAAATGTACTGGAAAACGGTTAGTAAAATGTCACCCAAATGTACTGGAAAATGAATAGTAAAATCTCACCCAAATGTACTGGAAAACAGGTAGTAAAATGTCACCCAAATGTACTGGAAAACGGGTAGAAAAATGTCACCTAAATGTACTGGAAAACAGGTAGTGAAATGTCACCGAAATGTACTGGAAAACAGGTAGTGAAATGTCACCCAAATGTACTGGAAAACAAGTAGTAAAATGTCACCCAAAAGTACTGGAAAACAGGTAGTAAAATGTCACCCAAATGTACTGGAAAATGGGTAGCAAAATGTCACCCAAATGTACTGGAAAACGGGTAGTGAAATGTCACCCAAGGGCTTAGTGGCTCAACAAGAACACTTGCATGTTGCCTAGGCCAAACATAAGACAGACTGTACGCAATGACACGGCATGAAGATTGATTGTCTGATCTCACAGAGAGTCTTGACAGGTTGCATGGTCACATCCCAGTAAACTAAGAGAGACCTCAGTGTTAGCCAGACGCTGACCTTTCTTTTGATTAACATACAAAATATATTTCAAGAGCAGCTTTTTTCCATCTTCAGAGCATTTAAAATATCGGAGACTTTTTATTTAACAATTAGGCAGAAAAGCTTATCCATGCCTTTGTCGCTTATTTGATTGATTTGAAATTTGACACAGGTACATCATAGCCTAATAACAGCCAGCCAATAATAACAGCCAGCTACTACGTCTTTAAGACTTTTGTTTCACTGAGAACAACCTCATTTCCACTCTGCTAGAAAGTGATATTATGTCTGGCATGGTGTCCCAGATATCTTAGCTATATTGGGCAACACTGGTTTAAACATGTTTCAAGAGACAGAAAGCCTTTGGCAGAAGCTCCTGGTTTATCATAACCTCCATTCAGTAACTTCATAATTGAACATGTCTATTTCACTGCAACGCTCATTCAGACTAACATAGGCCTAAGAGCTTAGGCTGTTGTTGGCGTTGAAGATCAGTTATTTTTATTTATTCATTTACACAGGCAGCCCAGTTCTGACCCAGTATTTTGACCAATCAGATCACCCATTTTCTCCAAGACCACCCCCCACCCCCAAGAACCACGAATTAAGGGCACCACCACCTCCCAAATCTCAAGTTTGACCGCAGACAGGAAACTGTGGAAAATGGAAAATGTTCGCGATTTATCAAAATAAGTTGATTATTTCAAGTTTAATTACGTGGATCCACGGGAACAACCGTCACAACTTTAACAGAGAATGAGTATAGAGACTAGCAGAGTAATGTCATGACAGATGTTCTGATTATGCATTTCAAGTTTCAAGCTTATATTCTCTTCCAAGAGTACAGATGACGGAATTAGCAATTTCCGCCAACTCTTGGTTTAAATTTTGGTTAAAGAAACAGTGCACAACAATACACATACCATGTCTTGGCGTTAGGCTCCGTCCCTTTGGGGGAACTCACCGCCATCACGTGGGTATACAACACGGCTAATTACAACATTTACGCTGAAATATTATTAATGGCAACACCTGTAGGCAATGACCAAGTTATGCTGTTCCAGTCCCCCCGCAGAAGGAAACAAAGGACCAAACAGGTGCAAGCTGGGTGGGGGGGATTGAGCAACTGCTCAATTGAGCAACACGTATACCCACGTGATGGCGGTGACAGGGTTCCCTGACCGACTTAAATAGACCGCCATATTAGATTAGGAAATCTTGAGATTGTGGTAGTCGCCATGCCGACATCAGCGGATGTGTCGCTGAGCCCACTCGGATTCCCTGACTGAGCTAGCTGTGCTTCATCTTTAATGTAACAGTTTAATCAATATATAAACATATATCTTGATTATAAGGACAATTATTTTGTCTGTTATCAAAGGAAGAAAAAACATAAACACGCAATATAAAATAAAAGTAGGAATGGCATGAGGTTTGTCGGTTTATCAGAGACTGTCCTTTTTTTATGGCTGAGAGCAATTTCATATGTTGCCACAGCCTTCTGCATGGTCCAGAATGACGGTTAGTCTATTGTCATTGAAGTGATCTTTTCATAATGGTCAGAGATTTGAAGAAATGACACTAATTGTTTTTATTTCTGACAAGAAATTTCTGACAGGATTTTGTCACGAAATTCAGCTCAGGTCCAAGGTTCTGCTGCAGTGTTGTGATTGCAACGCCCTTCCTCTTTAGGATGCCACATTTTCCTGTGTCTATCATTCTCAGTAGTAAGGTTTGTTTCTCAGGGTTTGACACCAAATAGGTGAGATCAAATCCATATACACCTCCCTTTGAGTTTTTGCTTCAACGACAGACGTTCGTTTTCCCTGTACAAACACTAATGTGGACTGTGAGATCACATTGCACAGAAACACCCACAAACTTTGTATACAGTACACAAAAAATACACACGTAAATGACAACTTGTAATTAAATGGCAATAGCGAAGGGCACGGCAACTGGGTTGTAGGTGGCCTATTTTTTCACATTTTAATTCACTAGTTTGAAACGCTATGCTTTGCTCAGTTTATTTGCAATGCGTTTGTTGATTGATTGCAGCCTTTTGCAGGAGGCTTCCTTGTTAGGCCATTAAGACTGATGTTTGGGGGGATGCAGTATTCGGGGTTCATTGCTGCATTGGGAGCATTGCCAACACTATTGGTTATTGCAGCATTATTTATGATGTTTGTTGATGTGTCAGTTAGTCCAGTAAGGCAGGGGTGTTTATTTCTGGCCCCCCAAGCCAGCTCAACTCCATTTTATTCAATGAATCCCTCTAATCAGGGATTCATTTAGACCTGGAGGTTACGGACCTTGTAGGGTAGTTGAATACCACTGCCATGAGGAATGGGACGCATTTTCTTTCATTCATTTATTCATTCATACCTTTATTATTCCATACTTTATAATTCATTAATCTGTACATGTATTAATTTAAACTTTCATTAATTCATAAGCATTGCACACACACATATTACAGACAGTCAAAACACTGTACATAGTAAAATAGCCATACATATTCCACCAGGGGTCTTCACAGTACCCTAAAAAGAATTCACAGAGCACACTACTGCACAGAGCCCTTATCACACACAACTACCTTCCATTATCCACTACTCAAGCAAACCACAAAATGACCTGATAAAAAACATGTTGTGGCACAACAAAGACAACGACACACAAACACACACACACACACACACACACACACACACTGTTTCTAAAATACATTGTAAAAAATCTGCACATTATTGTTTGTATTCAAAATGTGTGTGAGTGTTTTGGTCTATAAATGTGTCACTGATTTATTATTTGTCATGGTTTCCATGGACCCCAGGAGGAGTAGCTGCTGTGACGGGGGTCACACGGATCCTAATTAACAACACACACACACACACACACACACATACACACACACAGACGGAGGTGTGTCATAGGCTCGATGCACTTGTTGCTCCCGTCTGGGTTAATTTGACCACACCCCCTACCTGCCAATCATACACACCCAGGTATTTGAGGAATGCAACAAGTGTCTTTTCCTGCTGTATGTGTGTGTTTTGGGGTTTGTGTGTGTGTGTGTGTGTGTGTGTTTTACAGATATGTCTGTGTTAGTTTATATCACCTTTGTGTAAAGTGGAGGAAACGATTTATATGAGTTTGATATCATACTATCCTGCATGTTTCTATTCATCTACCAATGTTTATATATCTCGATTTATATCCCTATCTATATCTCTCCACACTTATCTCTATACTGTATCTACTTATCTCTATACTGTATCTACCTATGTCTTTATTCTGTATCTACCTATCTCTCTATACTTTATCTACCTATCTCTATATCTATCCCAATCTCTCTATACTGTATCTTCCTATCTCTCTATATAACTACATATCTCTCTCACTCTCTCTCCCTCTCTCTCTCTCTCTCGCTCGCTCTCTTTCTATATATATATATATATATATATATATATATATATATATACGTATACATATATATCTCCGTAGCTATCTCTTTCTCCATCTATAGTGTTATAGTGTTTCTATCTCTTTCTCCATCTATAGTTTATGTGCCTGTCCCTTTTTCTGTCTGTCTGTTTGTCTGTCTTAATATCTGTGTGTCTGTCTGTATATATCAGTCTGTCTGACTGTCTTTCTGTCTGTTTTTCTGTCTGTCCGTTTGTCTGTCTTAATATCTGTGTCTGTCTGTATATCGGTCTTTCTGTCTGTTTGATTTACAGTAAACAGTTCTGGAATTTTGAATTCTAAATTCTAATGTTTTCTTTGACACCTTAATCAGGTTTCTGATTACTCACATCTCTGCCCACTGGAGACTGACAACCTGTGTGGGTGTGGCTGTGCGTGCTTATGTGTGACACATAGAGATACAAAGAGGCCTCACCTCTCTATCTGCCATTGTAGCATCTGTGTAACTATGGGCAGCGCCGTGTCCATGACAAAGTAATACAAAACATACCTAAAAGCAAAGAGAAGTTTCGGTAGAATTCATTGGCTGATGACCCATTCGGAGTTGTGACGTGATCAGTGACTAGGTCCTTAAGAGAGATCAGGAGGATGGAGGTATCATCCATTTGACTGCATAAAAATGACGGATGCCCTCAATGGCGACAACGCTGTCTACTTTCGCCAAAGTAAAAGCATCAGCTAGATGGTTCAGAACACACACCCTTAACATCAGCATCGGTCTCCCACAATGTCTCAGAATAATGTGCCAGCTCACTAACAATAACAGGACTAAAATGTATAAAACCACAATACACACGACTCCGGGAGGGAAAACATTAGCTAGCGGTCGCAAAACAGCCCTGTCCCCTGTCGTGCAACGGGTCGCCATAGCGGCAGTCAACTGGTAGTCAGTCAGCGTTCGCTCAAGCGTTTTCCTTCATGTTTTCGTTGTTTTAGCGTGTTTCCCATGTGCCAAAATCTAGGCGTGTCTCCATGCTATGATGGTCCTGGGAGACGGTGCTCAGCCGTGTCTTTTCTGGCGCGTTCTTCTCCAACCTGAATCAGCATATGAAGGAAGACTGGTTTGAATGTTCAGACCTTGCCTCTCTGGAAAACACCTCATCATGAGATATCAGTATGGCCATTCCCCTGCAGGGATAAAGCGTATGGCTGCCAAGCGCTATGAACAGTAGCGGATATCAACACAGTGATACACCTGTCATCTGCTGGGTTTTGGACAGGACACTGTCCTCCACCTTGGACTAACTGTCCCCTGTCGACCCACTCTGTCCTCCACCTTTCCGTTCTGTTGCTGGTTTGTGATCATCGGCTTACTGGCTTCTCCTGGACTCCCCAGCACTTCCCCCACACCTCTCCAACATCTCAGTACAGGTTTTTACCTCCGGCAACAGCATTTTACAACAGTCAAACTCTTAAAGATTTTGAAATCATGTGTCTTCCCAATTGACTGAGGCCAATATATTGATAAAGAGTTAATGACTCATCTACAATCTACAGTATGTAAGTTGCTCTGTATAAAAGTGTAAGGTAACTTACAGAAAAGCTAAGTGTTAGGTGAAGTGTTAGGTAACTTACAGGGAAGGAGAAGAAGGGAGAGGAAAAGAGAAGTAAGGGAGGAGAGAGCATAAGATAAGGAGATTGGAGAAGAGGATATATGGGATTAGATTAGAAGAGAGGTGCAGGAGGAGGGGGGATGAGAGGAGTAGCGATGGGATGAGAGTAGTGGAGGAGAGATGGGATGAGAAGAGGAGACAGGGCATCAGAGGAGAGGAGGTGTGAAGGAATGAGAAGAGGGGAAGGGAGTGAACTGAGTAAACGGCTGGAATACAGTCTCCAGTTGTCAGACATTGGTCCCACTATGTTGATAATGGAGAAGTCAAAATGCAGGTGAACAGCACCCACTATTGGCAACTACAGACTAGTGAGGTGACTGACATGGGAATTAATGAGCAGAAGGACGAAGAGCCAAACCAACTTGGCTACAGCCAAGACTAGTTAACTTGTAGAGGCCAAAATGTTCATCAACTCATAACTGTGCTGTCTTGAATGAATAGTTCTCTATAGAGAAACTAGCTAGCTAAGGTAATGTCTTGCCAATGTAAAAGGCACGTATGTTTGGTTCCCAAAATGTTTGTGAGCACTTTTGGTTTAGCTTGACAGATCAAATTAAGTCCAGAAGTTCTCACAAGGAGAGTAAAACATTTAAAAAATTTACTTATTAGGACATTTTGCCGGTCTACTGAGGACAAAGTCAATTTCCGGCTTAGGGGTTAAGTTTAGGGTCAAAGACACAATTAGGGATTATGTTAGAATGCAGGTAACTTTAAGATTGACACATTACTGGTTAGGTTTAGGGTTCGGCATTAGGAGTAGGTTAAGTTTAGGCAGAAATAGAATGTTATTAAGGTTAGCGATAGGTTATGTTAAGGTTTAGATCAGGGTAAGGTTGAGATTAGGGTAAGGGTTAAGGGTAGAAAACATGGATGTTCAGTTTTCTGGTCATCAAAAGGATAGCTGTAAACAACTCTGTTTGTGTTTATGCATGTGTGTGTGTGTGTGTGTGTGTGTGTGTGTGAGTGTGCACGCGTGCGTGCGTGCATCTAAGTAAGCATGTGTTTGGTCTGGGTGTGTGTGTGGGACAGCAGCATTCCCCAGCCCTCCTCTCTGTCCCTGAGGAGTCAATTGAGGCTGCCGCTTGATTCTGTGTTGACATTCCCTGACACACCATTATTCAGGATTTCATGGGATTTCGCTGTTGGTTGTGGAAAAATCCATATTAACTTAAATACTGCCTGACTGTCAGAGAAAAGAAAGAGAGACAGATGGAGTGACTGAAAGACAGAAAGAAACATAGAGACAGAGAATTGAATTGAATTGAGAGAGATACACAGTCCCCCAAGATACATAGAGAGAGAGAGACATAGAGAGAGATACACAGTCACCCAAGATACATAGAGACACATACAGAGACACAGTTCTCCTTAAGACACATAGAGAGGCAACAAGACAGAGACAGATAGAGAGAAAGAAAGACATCGAGAAAGACAGAGACAGAGAGACACAGAGAGACATTTTGTAGATCTCAAATCAGACCTCATCGCTCATCTTCCTTGTGCTTAGAAACTCTCTTCTTCCTCCCCTACCCTCTCTTCTTCCTCCCCTACCCTCTCTTCTTCCTCCCCTACCCTCTCTTCTTCCTCCCCTACCCTCTCTTCTTCCTCCCCTACCCTTTCTTCTTCCTCTCTTTCATGTTCTTTTTTTCCTCTCATCTCCTCTAATTGCATAAAATTATACTGAGTAAACACAATACAGTTGTATTATCAGAAGTGATCCATCTCTGACCAACTAGTGTACATGCATGCACACACACATGCACACACACACACACACACATACACAGACACGCTGTGTGTAGGCTAGTTCTGTACATGCTTTATAGGCACTTGCGGGCCACCCAGAATCTTAGGCGTCAGGCTACAGGAACATCCAGGACAGTCTATGTTCAGTTCTGGGCCCGTATACGCCAAGTGTTACAAACCGGAATGATGCGGATCTTAGATCTACCTGGGCCTTACATAGGAAAACATTTCCTAACACTGGGCTATCACTGGTGACAGGTCAAGAATGAGCTGCATGCAGGGGTTGAATTGGACGTGAGCCAGCAGGAGCTGAGCTCCTGGCAATACGGTCGAAATGACATCTATAAGGGGCTGTGCGTCCTCGCAATTCAACTGGCCTGCAGTGTAACATTTTAGATTCAACTGGAAAATATAAAGTAGGGCTCCCCGACTCCCCAAATTACAATTCACCCCCTGGCTGCAACCCAGCACTTTGTAACCAAAACCATAACCAGGCAGACAGAACAAATTCATTATGAGGCCAAAAATGGATGTTTGTCCTTACAAGTGGAAATACTGATCACTATCGCCCATTATATGTTATTGACACAAAGGGTTTGTGAAACATCCACAATGTAGATTTTGTGTCTCACTGAAGGTGGACAGTTACAGAGAAGTCTAGTTACTGAGGGTTTCATTTTGGTGTACAGCCACATCAACATACTTTAGAGGGATTGGGTCTCTCATATCCAGGTAGTGACATCCATTTCTGTGTACCTCGCTGACATCTATGCTTGGTTGGCACCCTTCATCAAGCTCAACTTTGACATCATTCTCTCCTGTTTTCATGTTTCTTCTCTTTCTGACTTTCTCTCCGTCTCTCTCTGCTCTCTCTTTCTCTCTCTCCTCTCTTTGTCTCTCTATCCTTCCCTCTCTGTCACACATTGGTACTTCTGTTAGTTCACATTTGTCTTGCTATACAAGGGTGTGAAGACGCTCTAGTAGGTGTAAATAGATTTACATGGTCTGAGATTGATTTACATGGTCTGAGATTGATTTACATGACCTGTTTTTATAACATCTGGGATTTGATCTTTTGTAATCATATATGGTATAGATTTAGGTATTCTTTTTCAATCCAGGACTGAGTGATGACAGAATCTAGTTCTCTCCGGGTTTTATTTAGGTTGTGTGTGTGTGTGTGTGTGTATGTGTGCATGGAACAATTACTTTATGCAAGATGTTAGCATGTTGTTGTGCTTTTCTGCAGTCTATATGCGGTCTAACTTAGCCAAACCTCCAGAATCACATTGCTGGGGTGTCACATTTTAGGACCTACCACCCACATGCCTGTCAGCGGTGTGTGTTATGTTCGTGACTGTATTCATTCCAGGTGGGTCTCTTTTGAAGAGACTTAGTTTGTTTGCTAGAAAATTGGTGAAAACCTGAACTGAATTCTACATTTCAGAAATGAGCACAAAATCATAAACACATTTCACATACACATTGGGGCACTACCAAATACTGTTGTTGTCTTTTCATGAGGGTGTGTTAGAACAGCAGTGCTAATCTAACTGCTGCTCACAACAGTATATTTGCTCTGGAGGCTGTGTCTCAGACAACAGGACTAGCCCAGGTCTCATAAACACATTCTGATAAAGGTTTTAATCTGCAATTTCTCTGAGATAACATGAATGCAAAATCAATTTTGTCATCTAACTTAAAGGCAAAGAATTCACATATTAAAACAGACAAGACGGTTGTTGACCTTCGTTAATCAGGCAGTGGGTGCATAAAACATAGCCAGAAACCAAAATATATAATTTACCACAATAAGGGCAATGATTAGGAAGTTCATCTCGGGTACGACAAGTCTCTAAGTCTACATTTAGATGCAATCCCATTGCCAGTAGCTTATTTGGAAGGGTTGCCAAAAAAGCTTTTTATTGAGTGCAACTATCTAAGCCCTTGAAGTTAGCTAAAAAGCACTGGCACTTGAATTGGAGCCGGTGGCTATGGTTAGACTAAAACACATTTGATGTTTTCATCCACACACTGATGCATTCACAGTTGAAAGAAGGATGCATCTCTTCCCAGTGAGACAAATGGTCCCAAGCACACACTGAAATCCACATCACTGTGCATGTCAATAACAATCAGTCCCAATGCTGTCTTGATTGTAACAGGTCTCTCTTGAAAAAGCAATTTTATCTCTGTGTGAATAATAAAAAGTAGAAAAAAGAAGGAATTTCTGTACATATTAGAACATACTAAAGGACAAATTTAAGTCACAATCCACAAATGTAAACAGGGCATCACACTAAGAACAATTTGAGACCTTCTACGATTTTGAAATTAAGTCAACAGCAAGTTGTCAGTATAAAATTGTTCCTACTGAAAAGTTACATTCAGATCATATTTTCTCGATGGTTATAATTTGGTCAACGCGGTGGTAGCCGAAAATCAACTTTTTTTAGCTGGTACACGCCCTGCAGCGCAAAGAACACGCGTGAACGCGCAGCGGGTCCTGGCTTGATGGCACTCGATGGCACTGGAGTTACATTCCCTGATCCGGCTGTCCTGACGCTGCCTATATTTTAATTTATTAAAATAGTGAAAAATAATATGTACCGATAACATCCATATTTCTCTTAACCAACTCATCGATTATTAAGGCAATTCTTAGATACTAAACTTTATCTTTGACTGTTCATGTGGCCATTTGATTTGTCTGTGAATTGGGGTCTTTCTGGCAGCGAGCGAGTCGACAGAGCCAGGTGTGTAGGAAGCTGGAAATCTGATAATTTACCTGCTACAGGTGTCTGTGCTAGAAGTGTATCAAACTAAATGACGACCGCGATATTGAAGTGAAACAACTCACAGTCGATAAAAGTAAGTGGTCCAGGTTTTTGTATATCAAATTTAAGCGTATATTACACGTGTCATGTGGAGTTGATATGTTGTAGCGGTAAGCGCCTGTGCCTCCAGCCCAGACGTGGGAAACGTTGTCCTCCGTCTGTGGCAAGAGACGGCCATGTCGATGGACGGGCTGAAGTCATCTTGAACAAGCAAAGGTTTAAGTTTAAAAGTTGTCGTTTGGCCGTGATGGATGATTTAGTCTCTCTATTTCTTTTTTGTAAACAATAATAGCCTACTGTGAATGTGAAAATCATCTCCGTAAACTGCACTCTGAACGATGTAGGCTACGCGAAAGAGACAGGTAGTAAACATGAGGTGGTATTATGTGTTCCCCACATTAACAAACATTTGAACGTTGTACGTTTTACGAAACAACATATACGTTTTGCATCATGAGAACAAAGCACATTAATGTGTCCTTTGCATCTTGGCCAGTGTCCCGGATCGTGTTGGTATGTGATTGCTTCCTGTCTAGGGTGGGTTTGTCATGGGGCCGCATCATGTTGGCCGGGTCAGTGTTGCTGTACACCACACTGTTAAAACTCATTCCTCGTGGACGGTAGCTAAGTGCGGGTTACAGTTCCTCCCTTAGACTTCATTCAGACCTGGTTTAAAATATCAGCTAGGCCTATATAACACAGTCGAAATAAGTATTTGGTAATATATATATATATATATATATATATATATATATATATATATATATATAATTTTTTTAAAGTAGACCAAGCTAAAAATGAATGTATTTTCAAATCCATTTGAAAAAAAATGTTTGAGTAACTATTACAAAAAATTAGAATTCACCTTTCAGTCAGCTTCATGTTAAACAGTTCTGGATCCTGACATTATTGTTCTGTTTTCTCTAAACACCCCATACAAACAATGCTGATCTAGAATCACTTCCTCCCTAATGTATTTGTTTATTTGTGGACACGTTTTAATAAAAGTTTGGACTGATCATTTTTGTTACTATTTTTGCATTACACTTACGTTTTTACATTTGTCGTTTAGCAGTCTATAAGCCTTAGTAGTGACTGGATGCATTTATTGTTTTCTGTTTATGTTGTACTGGCCCCTCGTTGGAATCAAACCCACAATGCTGGGCTAGGCGGGACTAGGAACAGACCCAGTGGTACTGTATTGGGAGGTCCCTGACAACCTCCCAGACTGGCTGGCGTGATGGTTGTTGGAGGAGGGAGGAAGCAGCAGCATACTCCTGTAATATCACTGACATCTCAGTCCCCAGGGTGAATATACATACATATACATACACATATACATACATATATATATACATACATACATACATACATACACATATATATACATATACATATACATACATATATATATATATACATACATA
>JACXGI010016489.1:0-15807 GCA_016801175.1 Esox masquinongy
CTAATTTTCTGAGATACTGAATTTGGGATTTTCATTAGTTGTCAGTTATAATCATCACAATTAAAAGAAATAAACATTTGAAATATATCAGTCTGTGTGTAATGAATGAATATAATATACAAGTTTCACTTTTTGAATGGAATTACTGAAATAAATCAACTTTTTGATGATATTCTAATTTTATGACCAGCACCTGTATTCCTTAGACTCCCCACATTCATAACAGTCAGACGTCATATGGTGGCATTAGGAAGCCTGTTCGGCTGAATGAGCATTGGCCTACATGACATGAGAGCCACTCAGCTCTGTAAAAGGGTTCTGTGAAACTAGGCCACAGAGACGTCATGCAACACACTTAGCTCTATGCTCACGGTAAAGTTCCTCTAAGTACAGGTCTGGGATCTGTTTCTCCACCTTTAATATTAGCCTTAACCGTTAGAGAGGGAAATTCCGAAACAGACCGGTGAATTCGCCCAACACATCGCTCCGTAGTCGATAAAGGCTCATGAGGGGTTGTTAACCAGTGCTTTTGGCATTTATAGGCACACATGAAACCCACAGGAAACTGGATCGTTTGCCTTCACCTGATCTGTGAAGTGTCACAAATTATTAGTGGAAAATAAAATAACAAAGACCTGGCTGTGAATCTCGGCTCCGTAAAGAACAATCACAGCTAAACGCATTTGAAGAAGTGCTAACTGCTGTGCCGACTCATGCAGGTTACAGACACCGTGGTGACATCCCAGCGGAATTGGAGTTGCCGACCGGTGTGAATGGTGGAGAATAGATGCCGCTAGACTACCCACTGTGGCAGTGCCAAAGTGGGCTGGCGGCGTGACACGTCTGCATAGCATGAATGGAAGGAATATGATTTGGAGTTAGCTTAACTACTAGTTTAGCTACTGCTTACATAGCTACTGGAAGTGACTTGTGAATATCTGTTGTAGCCACTGACGTGATTAAGAGGCACCAGGCTCAGGTCTACAGTACCGTGGCACCGTCACATCCTCTTTCCCTACACCATGTAGGGACGCGTGAGAAACGAAGGTTAGAAAAATATGCTTCAGCTCGGTCCCAGAGGCCTTAGTCAGTTAGTTTCATTATTAAACCACATCTTTACTGGTCAATCCTCTGGTCTCTTTTGACCCAAGCTTCTTATTTCTTATGCAGTCTTGTAGTATAATGGGCCTGCTGCCTGACTGAATTTAATTAGAGCAACCTATGGTTTCCTTGTGTTGCCTTCCTCTTCTCCCTATTACTTATACAGGCAGATCCATAGCTGGGTCCCTGAAGCCTCCGCTCTGTAATGAATGTGATCCTGCAGCCTCTATTGAGGGAGCCAGACAGCCTTTGTCATTATCAAATAATTCTGCCAGGCCAGTGGTGGAACTGTATGTACTGTATACGTCTGTGGTATATTTATATTCAGGGTTGCAGCCCCTAGTGGGGCCGCGGGGTTACTGCACTGGGGTTGGAAAAATTCTAGAAGGAAAAACAAGTGTACAGTGCCTTTCTGCTCATTTTGTTCTCTTTTGGCCTTATTTATAATTGATTACATTTTGTTTTGCCTTCAGTGAACACGCAATAGCCTGTAATGATTGAACACGTCATAGGCATTTTTGCCAACTTATTGAAAATAAAAAACGGAAATGTGTCATGGGCATGTACAGTATTCAGACCCTTTATTCAGTACTTTGGAAGGACATTCACAGGCCTGGTTTAAAGCCTTTCCAGCCTTGTCTTGGCCCGTGTGCTTCAGGTCATTGCCTTGCTGAAAGATACCTTTTTGCCCCCGTCTGAGGTCCTGTGGGCTTTGGATCAGGTTTTCTTCGCGGACTTCTCTGTATTTTGCTTCGTTCATCCTTCCCTCAGTTCTGACCAGTCTCTAAGTTTGCCACTGAGAAACATTTCCAATCGCCTGATGCTCCCACTACCATTCCTCACTATAGGGATGGCATTAGCCAGGTGATGAGTAGTGCCTTGTTTTTGTCAGACAGAGCTCTTGGCAGTCAGGCCTAATAATTAAATTTGATAAATTGATGTAAAAAATTTAAATGTGCAGATTTTAAAGTAATGTAATTGAATTTCGTGTGGGGTCAAACAAATCATCTATGAAAAATGTTGAATACCACCAGCATCCAAGGTTACTGCTTTGTGTGTGTGTCTGTGCATGTGCATCCCCTTGGAGATTGTGATAAAGAAAGTAAATGCTGAGCAACCAATCAGTGGGACCAGAGGTGAGGTGATTGATACGGCTGGGCAGTTGCTCAGTGCTAAAACAAATGTATAGAATAAGCCATAGTCAGCACTATACATGTTCTTTTCTGACACAAAGTCACAAACATAACTTGGGTCCAGCAGATGACCAAGAACTAGCTAAGCTGATTTGTCCCGTCAAGCCCTTGATCGGTGAATCAGGTGTGCTAGTTCAGGTCTCCTCAGGGTGTTCCCTGAGGAGAGGTTGGTGAAGTGACTGTGGGGGTCTGTTAACATGGCAATCTCCACAGCACCCTGTTCATACCCACCTCCCTTGAGTTCCTACTAGCTATGCATGCTTGAATGTGCCTTGGAGCGCCATCGACAATATTGGTTTGACGGCAACAGGAACAATGTTGATTCATTCATGATTAGATTTTCGTAACATGCTAATGAACGCTGGCCGTCGTAGATCATCCAGCCGTCAACAAGTGGACTTAGGTTTGTTCCAGTATACAAAACTAAAGAAAAGGGGAAATGGAACATGACATCCTTTATGGAATTCATGTTATCACCTTGAGGCAGTGGGTCAAACCACTCAGTCAAACGGGGAAATGTCAACTGGATTGATTTATTTGTCTTGGCAAGTAAATTATGCCTCATGAAAGGCCATTCTTTATTAGGTCCATTTAAAAGGCGTGCTTTTTTCCAGGCGTGGTTTGAGAATATAACCTTGCACACAGCTATGTTGTTTTTTCATGGGGTAAAACTATAATACATTGCATTTCTTATACCTTTTGACATTTTTGGAAGCAATTTCATGTTTTTAGAAGCATATACATGTATGGCGACTATGACAAAGTGTGTCCAAAAGTTACAGAGTGGGTTATCAGTTGATGGATATGTCCAGCTTTTCAAATGATTTAACTTTTGGCAAAAATAAAACAGATTACGGTGAATACATTCGCAGTTCCCTCCCTTGTAAAACATCTCTGCAAGTCGTGAACAAGGCAGCTGGCCATTGTTATTCTGACCCGGGTGTCTTTAATCTGAGCACACACCGAGCAGAGAGCTGGTTGCTGTCACGCTGTCCTTCGAACAGTGAACCCTTTGTTCCTGCGTTTAGTCCAGTCATGGCAGAATGTCTCTCCAACCTGTTGACTGTATGTCCGTCTTTCTCATGTGCCCACAGGTGCTGCAGATGTACCTGCCCTTCTGTGGGATCGCCATCTCCAACGCGCAGCTCTTTGCCGCCTCCAGAAAGGAGTACGACAGGAGCCGGGTAAGGCAGGCTGTCGGACAGGGAGGAGAGGACACTACTACTATCCCCACACAGTGTCTATTCAGCCCACCCCCTTCCGATTGCTGACATCAGTGAGGCTAGGTATTGATCTCTGTGAGCCTACTCACTGCCACTGCACTGGGGATCTAGGAGCTGTGTACAGCCCTGACTGGACCTCCTGGAGGAGGGGGGTGGGGAGGAGCTGTGTGCAGCCCTGACTGGACCTCCTGACTGTACAGCCCTGACTGGGGAGGAGCTGTGGACAGCCCTGACTGGACCTCCTGACTGTACAGCCCTGACTGGGGAGGAGCTGTGGACAGCCCTGACTGGACCTCCTGGAGGAGGGGGCTGGGGAGGAGCTGTGTACAGCCCTGACTGGACCTCCTGACTGTACAGCCCTGACTAGGGAGGAGCTGTGTGCAGCCCTGACTGGACCTCCTGGAGGAGGGGGGTGGGGAAGAGCTGTGTGCAGCCCTGACTGGACCTCCTGGAGGAGGGGGGTGGGGAAGAGCTGTGTGCAGCCCTGACTGGACCTCCTGGAGGAGGGGGGTGGGGAAGAGCTGTGTGCAGCCCTGACTGGACCTCCTGGAGGAGGGGGGTGGGGAAGTGCTGTGTGCACAAAGGGTCTGGGGTGTAAATCTCAGGAGGCGTCCAGAGACTAATGCATGTGCCATATTGATCTCTGATGGGGGGGGACATCAAGAGAACAGAGAGCACCGGTGAGAAAGAGATAGGGATAGAGATGCTCTATCATTACTCACCAGTTTATGTTCTCTGCTGGCTTGTATTGAGTTGGCATGGCTTTAGATGAAGTGCATGATCTACTTCATTGTGGAGCAGCAGCATATGATATTATCACTTCCCTTTATATATTACAAACAATGACAATTCCTGTTGCGACACTGTTATGTGAAACGTCTCTATTAGCTGTCAGTATTTATTAATTGAGTTTTAGTGCTGGGTTATTCATGTGAATGATAACAACAGTCATTTGCTTGTGTTTGCTTTGACCTATGACCTGCAGTCACTTCTGGAGGTGGTCAACGACCTGTTTGAGGAGCAGACCGACCTGGAGAAGATTGTGAGGAAGATCATGCACCGCGCCCAGACTCTGCTCAAGTGTGAACGCTGCTCTGTCCAACTCCTGGAAGACATTGAGTCACCGGTAGGCTCTTCTCACTGAGTGTGGGTCTTTACCTTCTCCCTATCTTTCTCTCTCTTCTCACTGCTATGGGTCTTTACCTTCTCCCCCTCTTTCTCTTTCTCTCCCTGCTCACTGACTATGGGTTGGCTTCCAAGTAATTCAGATCATTCTGATACATGGTTTACCTGACAGTTGTTTTTGGCTCCAGTAACCGAGGAGATTCTTGAGTGACATTTTCCATTTGTAACAATTCCACCAGTGATGTTTTATCTTTCTATGCCACAGGTGGTGAAATTCACAAAGTCTTTTGAACTGCTGTCTCCCAAATGCAGTGGAGACACAGAGAGCAGGTACAGTTGGTATTTAATCACCCCTCACATTGGTGCAATTGGCTTCATTCAGTCACCCACTGTTTTGTCTGCTGGCCATTATACAATTTTGTCATTCATTCATTTAAAGATTGAAATCTGTCAACTTAGCAAACAGCATAATTGAAAGCTCTGGTTCTTTACGGGTGGTTCTGTGTTGTGATCACAGCTCTCATACCGTCACGCAAATATTCACGTCTCCCTTTACTCCTGATTTTAAGAATCTCACTAAATAACCACAGCTCTGCCACTGTGGACATACTCTGCCTGCACCTGCAACGTCTGCTCAGTGTCTCAGCTGACTAGTTTTAATCAACAGAGAAAACTCTCTCATGTTTCCTCTCTTCGTGTAGCTCTGTGGAAAAATGGAACAATGTGCCGGGATAAAATGTGTCTGAAATGCTTTGGAAGTAATGCGGTGATGGTGAACAGGGTAGGTCATGTTGTCGGGGTCCACTTTCTATGGGTTTTGGAGCTTCTGTCCTCCGGCTTGGCATGTTAATGCAGGGGCGGAGAAGGTTAGCCGGCTGGACATGGGTGCAAAACATCAGCGAAAGGATGACAAATGATCTTCCGGTCTGAGGCAGGCTACAACTCACATGCCCACTTCAAGGCAGCAACAATAAACTACTGCAGTAATTAAAAAAGCATCTTAGCATAATAATATAGTAATCAGGGAAATGTCAGCCTACGTGGCTGGGTGGTTCAGCCTTGCCTGACGGGTGACGCATCACCTTAGATTTCTGTTGCTCTTATCATGTGAAGCACACGCTGCTCTCATATAATGGCAGACAGATGACCATACCCTGATTCCATGTTATGAAGTAAACAGAAACGATCATCATGTTGGAGGGAATCTGGGCTTTACGATGCCATATCGAAAGGTTATTTTTGCGTAGAGGATTGCGTGCGATTTATGTGTTTAATTAAGTGAACACATCTGACGTCAAAGGCAAGGCATGGGCTTGTTAAAGCACCTCAGATTTTCCATGTCCTCTGAGAGAATAGTGTTGACATACTGAAATGCGTGCTACCAGTGTCGACTGGGGAAGCTTTCGACCGAGGCTCACTCCCCACTGTGGCCGTGTGGGTTTTGCATGGGAACGTTTCAGAGGCCGCGCGATGCCTTTATCTGGATCTGTGACTTTCAACTTCCTTGGCAATAAACAACATGTACTGTATGATGTTGTGAGGGGAAAGGCACAGAAGGCGCTAGCTGAAAAATATGCTAATGATGCACCGAAATCTGAATGGTAAGCCTGTGTCGAGGAAAGAGACAATTCTCCCGCAGAGTGTGGGGGTGTCTGTTGGGGAGGGAGACAATCACACAATTAAAGTTTCATTACTTTGTTGGAGAGCATTATTGAGATCCATGAGACCTTCATTAAATACAAATCACGGTAAAAGGGGGATACATGCATTTGAGATGTGAAAAAGTGTCTGCGTTTTATGATACGATGCTTGTTGTCGTGGAAAGAGGACCAGACAAACCATTTCGGAACCTTTGGATGATTTGGGTCCGGTCAGTGAACGTGTTTGAACCACGGTCCATTCCCTCATCCACACTGCACGGCATGAACTAAAACCACCGGATTTTCCCACTTCCTCCCTCCCCGCTCCTTCACATCTGTGTGTCCCTACAGTTTCAAGGACAGCATGGAGAAGTCCTCCTACTCTGATTGGCTCATCAACAACAGTATAGCTGAGTTGGTAGCCTCCACTGGTCTGCCTGTCAACATCAGTGACGCCTATCAGGACCCCCGGTTTGATGCAGAGGTAAAACCCTCTCTTTTACGAGGGCTGTTTCATTTACTCTGGGTTTAGCTGCTTTCACTACAGTGTATGTAAAGACAAATATTGTGAGTCTTTTGATGATATCTTAAACTGTTCAGCAGCTGCAGTTAAAACCAAAGATACAAGCCACATCAAATACTCAATAATGCCTTTGGTCATTGGTATACTGTCAACTGATTAATAATGAGATCCCTTTCATGTGACTCTGGCTCTGTTTACTCTGGTATTTCATAGTTCTGCTTTCAACTGTGGACCTTTGTCTTAATAGTAATTACTAAAATGACACAATTTATGCTCACATTTTTGAAATTACATTGGAAATGATTACTGCTGAACTCAGGTTTAACATGTCTGTATGGATAGTTCAAAAAACCTAAGCTGGCTGAAATGGTGCGGGCATTGTGTTCTGTCCACTGTATTCTATAGTTTGTGTAATAAATTGTACAGGCCAGTTTAAGCTCCAGTCTCCTCTCTTCTGTGTAGGCAGACCAGTTCTCTGGCTTCCACATTCGCTCTGTTCTCTGTGTACCTATTTGGAACAGCAACCATCAAATAATTGGTGAGTTCACCAACTGTCCTCTTTTCACTGACTTCCTATGGTAGTTGTCTGTGGCATTGGACTTAATTCCTCTTGATGATTATCTGTGTTGACAGATGTCAAAGCTAGGACATAATCCAGCATTCAAGCATGAAGTGATTTTAATAATGAGAATCAGCAAAGCAAAGTACATAAAGTCAGGACCCTCAGATAACCTTATGTCACTGTGCCTTGTTTAGAGAATTCGCCTGTACTGTTTTCTACAGAACAGAAGAAATAAAAATCAAATAAAGAGGCATGCTTTTTTGTTTTCCTGCTGGACTTTTAAAGTAATAATATCATATTGCCACTGATTCTTTCTGATGTCCGAATATAAAGCTTAGGATAGATAACTCTTTCGCAACCCTATGTGCATGCAAGTTCAAAACCATTTTAAACAATCAGTATTGTTTCAAAACTTGGTTAATTGCAGCTTTTACATTTCCAGGTCTGTCTAATGAATATGAGCAGGATATTCTCCCTACCCATTTTGTGTTTCTGTGTTACCCCAAAGTATCGTGAGTTGTCCGCTCTGTGGTTCTTTGAATCCCAGTGTGTCCCTTTAAAGCTATAGTAGCTTTACTAAAGCCCAGCTTCGCTATCACTGAGTCCTGAAAGAGGAGTTCCCTCTCAAGTCGTGGCTGAGCCAGCATACACTGCTCTGTTCCAGAGGCAGCCCAAGGCCCTAGCAACATTGACACTGATAAATCATTGGTCAGCAGCCTCGTGATGGTGCTGGATATTGCAGTGAGAAGCAATGCTAGCACACTCAGGCCCTTGGAGATCTGACTTTCATTTTCTGTTATATGCAAAGTGACTTAGCAACATGGCTAAGTCACTTTACATCAGGTAAAACACTGCTCCAGGCAGTCAGTTGCCACAATGGACCACTGTGTGTGTGTGTGTGTGTGTGTGTGTGTGTGTGTGTGTGTGTGTGTGTGTGAAGGTTGGGAAGGGGATGGAATGATGAGAGAGAGGAAGAGAGAAACATTTGTGTGTGGGAGGAAACTATCAGGACCTGAAGTGAAAGCCTTTATAAGCCCAACAGCAGCAGAGACATGATTATATGTCAAGGATCCGTTTATTCAGAAGCTAGATATCTCCTACAATTAACAGAGGTTTTGGTCTAACTATAGAAAAGAAAAACCTTGGGCTGTATTCTTATGTCAGTCTCCCATACAGATGGTGAATCCATCTCCAGCAATGTCGACAGCACCGCACTAACCTACAGGAAAACCCATACTGTGGGAAATACAATGACCTCTCCAGGGACTGTTCAATTAAATATCTGCTAGTTAGCACCATTTCCGTCTGATTATAGAAAGGAACAATTAGCCTTATCAGCAAAGTCCTGGCTTTTTTAATTAGAAGATAAAGTGAGAGCTGCCTGTCTTTGCTTGCTGGGGGGACTTGCCTTTGAAATGAAAAGGTGCATAGAGTTCTGTTGTTGCCGTAGACATAAGTTCTGTGTCGACCGTAGCGATCCAGTTGTCTTGTTGCAGGTGTAGCTCAGGTACTCAACAGGCTGGACGGTAACCAGTTTGACGACGCAGACCAGAGGCTGTTTGAGGTAGGTTGCGTTCCTGTGGATGTATGTGTTGCTCTTGTTGTGTTTGTATATAAATACCTGTATGTTCACGTATCACTGTGTGCTCATTTGCGTGCGTGATGCTGTTTGTGTGAATTAAATGTTTGTGTGTTAGGTGGTGAAACACGCCTTGGTAGAGCTACAGTGTGTTGTTTTGTGTTGTGTCCCTCCCAGGCCTTTGTGATCTTCTGCGGCCTGGGCATCAACAACACGATCATGTACGACCAAGTAAAGAAGTCCTGGGCCAAACAGTCAGTGGCTCTCGACGTAAGAACCAATTATCTTTTCATAGCGCAGCACATCTGTGGCAGTGGTATCTAAATGTCTTATGCATTGCATATCATTTGACCAAATGAATGCAGGATTTAGGTTTTGTTAAGGATATTTAATTTTTTGTGTTTAGTCTCTCCAGGCCGGTTTCAGTCGTAGGCTAAATGTTTAATTCAGAAAGTGGGATAGCATTGGTGGGCTGTGCTTGTTTTGGGTAGGTGGTGTTTAGTATATTCGGGTGGTGTTAGTGTTGTTTAGTATGTTTAGTATATTCGGGTGGTGTTAGTGTTGTTTAGTATGTTTAGTATATTCGGGTGGTGTTAGTGTTGTTTAGTGTGTTTAGTATATTCGGGTGGTGTTAGTGTTGTTTAGTATGTTTAGTATATTCGGGTGGTGTTAGTGTTGTTTAGTATGTTTAGTATATTCGGGTGGTGTTAGTGTTGTTTAGTATGTTTAGTATATTCGGGTGGTGTTAGTGTTGTTTAGTATGTTTAGTATACCCCTGCTGGGCTGATGCCCTGCTTCAGTGAGCTGTACTGCATCTCTCTGTTGTCTGGGACTGGGGTCACTGAGACAAGCCACTGACACCGTCAGGAACGCTCTTCCTCACTAGCTAGCGCTGTCCTAACCTCTCTTCTGTCCTCTAATTTTCCCTTTTTCTACTCTCTCTTCTGGTTTCCTCTCTCCGTTTTAATTTTTGATCTTTCCTGACACAACGAACACCCTCCTTTTAGGGTGATTGAAATCATATTTCCAGTTCAGTGAGCCTCAACACATCCCTCTTTGTATTTTACTCCCCGCAAAGGGCCATATTGATTACTCATGGGTGAGAGTGAAAAACCATACCTCATCTAACCAATAATAACAAGGCAGGCAATGCTGATGGGCTTCTACTGTGCTTGATGGGATGGGGAGTACAGAGCAGGGACTTGGGGAAGGAGCCTTCTGGTTGGGGAACGCTGAGCTACAGTACAGAGCATCAAGGGAAGGATGAGCTGTGGAAAAGAGGGAACATGGAGATATATTGCCACTGGCAGCACTGAATAAACATGAGTTTTCTTGATCAAATAAGGAACCGCAAGGCTGCACAAGGTATTTCTAAGGAGATAGAGAAGGCAAAAGGAGAAGAATTGGGGAGAACGTCTCTGTTTCCCCAGCATTGCCCAGCTCAGTGGGTTAAAGAGCAGAGCGAGACATTCAGTCATTGACACTAAACCCTCTTTCTTAATTAGTAGGGCTTCGTAGAAAACTGAGAGTCTTAGTAAAAGTCTTAGTAAAAATTACTGATGGTGAGCAGCACTCGATATCTCTAATCATGGTAACTTATGAGTACTAAATATGTAAAACACACTGTTTGTGCTGTGTTCTTTTGCAGGTTCTATCCTACCATGCGACATGTTCCAAGATGGAGGTTGACAAATTCAAGGTAAAAGGGTTAAGTAGGTTCAAATCTAAACATGATACAGATGTCTCAACTCTGAACTCTTAATTTACTATAAAAGCTTTGAAAATGTAAAAAAAGCATAAGCATTTTTACAAACATTTTGATAATCCCTATTGTTTATAATCATGCATTTTATGAAAAAACATTCTGCAACTCAGAAATGGTGGTCCTTAAGAACTTTAGACAGTGATTTAGTAGTTCCCTGAATGGAAAAGTTTAGGAACAGCCAGTCATAGGACACAAAAGGCACTCAGATATTAAGATGTACATTTTAATCAGACTGAGTAACAGTAGTGAGACTTCTTTCCATTCTGGTCCCCCCGGTAATTGAACCCAAAACCCTGGCGTTGCACATGCCACCTCTATCAATTGAGGCACATGGCCATACAACACGTCTGGAATGTCTCTCTTTATGTTATGCACTGATGCACTGAGATTCTGGTTGAGCTCTTCTGCTCCAGCAGGCGAGGTGTCCTTTTGGTGATTCTCTGCAGGCTGCAGCCATTCTTTCAGGACCCAAATGGTCCCATGTTGTTCTTTTAGTGTTGTTTTTGCCGCTTCTGCTCCTTCTCATCAACCTCAGCATCAATGAGAGTTTTGGTCTCTTGGTTGCAGGTCATTTCATTCTTATACACTAAATGTAAAGATATATTAGACTTTATTGTAGCAAGTAGCTATGGTTTTCTATCCAGCTAATTAACAATAATAAGATGTTTCTTTAATATATTATTTCCATTTTATAATCATATTTGTGTTACATTGTTGCCCAAGCAATGGGCATTCCTTTAATAGCCATTGGATATTGTTATGCAAACATAGAATACAATGCCCTTAGAATCCCCTTTAAATTAATCAGAAATTAGTTTTCAACAATTCCATGATATTAATTTAAGTTTGAAATTCAAGATTTCTAGTTTTATTTTCAAGAATATTCAAGAAAGTTCATAGATTATAATAATATTTTATTCAGCTTCTGTAGCGCTTTTAATTATTAAAATAATCTCAAAGTGTTTGAAAAGAAAAGAATAATAAACAAGCATATAAACAAGCATATAAAAACATGTACAGTGCCCTCCATAAGTATTGGGACTGTAAAGTCACATTTTCAATTAAAAGATGAATATGAGGCAAGAGCACAGACTGTCACCCTTTATAACAGTCTGTTTCAACACATATTTTACCAAATAAGAATACCAGCACATTCAGAGTTCCATTTCCTGATTTTATACAAGCATAATAAGTATTGGTACAATTCAATTTAAAGCAAATGTAAGAATTATAAAAGCTAGTATTTAGTTGCAAATCCCTTGCATGCAATAACAGCAATGGGTCTACGACCTATTGATCACCAAACTCCTGGTGTTATCCTTTGGAATGCTTTGCCAAGCCATTGCTGTTTGCCGAAACGCCAGTGGTTTCTTTCTTTTTTGGGACTTTTTTGAGACCAAATGCAGACTCCAAAGGCAAAAGCAAAGAATAGAACTGAGACTACACATTCACAGTTGTTTTATGTGTGAACAGTCAATGCAACAGGTAACATCTGTTCAGTTAGAAACACCTGTGAGCCAAATGTCCCAATACTTATGGAGGGCACAGTAAGTAGTCAGATCCTTTCGTCACATAGAAATGTGCTTTGCATCAATCACAACTTCGAGTCTTCTTTGGTATGCCTCTAACAGCTTTGCACACTTGGATTTGAGTTTTTCTTACATTTGTCCTTGTAGATCTTGTCAAGCCTTGTCAGAGCTGCAACATTCAGGCCTTCCCACAGATGTCCAATGGGGTTCAAGTCTGGGATTTGGCAGGGCCACTCAAGGACTTCGGCAGATTTGTCCCCAAGCCACAGGCATTTCTTGCCTGTGAGCTTAGGGTCCTTGTCGTGCTGAAAGATGAATCTTTGCCCCTTTCTCAGGTCTCTTCGCTCTGGATCAACAATTCTTCAAGGACCTCTCTGTATTTTGCTTTGTTCATCCTTCCCTCAATCCTAACAAGGCTCTAATCAAGTTCTAGAGACTTCTCAAAGATGATCAAAGGACATACATCAGGGTTTCACTAACTCAAAATGGTCTTGGAGGCAGATCTGTCTTAAGGCAGAAATTAATGTGTTTGGTTGACTCAATGGAGAGGTTGGGACTTGCATTTGAAATAGGCTGAATGCCCTAAGTATACATTTGACCAAAGTTAGTGCTTGTCCTTATCCTAAACCCTAAATCTAACCCTTAACCTAAACCTAGCCTTAACCCTTACCTAAGTGTAACCGTAACCCTGACCATAAAAGTTATACAATTAAACTTCAATTGAGTCATTTCAGAGTTGGGATGTAAGTTCAATCCTCTCACTGAGTCAACCTATCACATACATTTCTGCCTTCAGGACATGTTTCAGTAAGTAAAATACTTCTACTTATCTGAATACCTATAGTCCTGAGATGTGTTTTTCATTATCAATAAATTGGCAAAACCTTCTAAATGTTTTTGCTTTGTCATTATAGGGTATTGTGTGTAGATAGATGGCAAAAAGAAATAAAATTATACATTAATTTAAGTCTATAATACAATAAAATCTGCAAGAAAATGAGGGGACCTGAATACTTTCCAAAGGCACTTCCCTGCAGTGTGCAAGGCAGTGTATACAGTAGTCTAGGTTATACTCATTCAAGTCCCAGATGAAACAAACTAATTGTGGTCTTTGGAATTGATTTCTTGATCAATAACCAATCATTTTCATTGCATTATTAAAGCAATTATAAAGCATGCCTGTGGAACCAATCCAAAAGAAAAAACCTGTGCCAAATTAAATTCTCAGAAGTATGACATGTACTGTATGTTAAATGTCTTTTCTTGTTCTTTGATATGGGGCTTCGTCCCTGTGGCCATTAGCACTGCGCATCAGCCGTGCAATGTGATGTCTGTCAGATCTTCAGCCCCCTCACAACATGCAGACACTGCACAGCACCCAATGCCTCCACCCCTGATTTTACCCCTTTCATAACTGGCCTAAATATGAAGTCTAAGAGAACACACTCTACCCCATATTCCTGAGAATTGTAAATGTCACCAGCAAACAGCCTTAGCTGTCATTCATAACCCAAGTTGTTGAATTGGTGCCGCGCACCAGCTGACCTAAAAGTTTAGACAGTTCAGAGAATAGGTGGGCTGTCCTGATTGTGGAGAGCTGACCTATTTTTAATTATTGCCCTAATAGTGGAAATTGGCATTTTTAACCATTGAGCTATTTTCCTACAGCCGTTTCTTGATTTGTGGAACTCAGCAACTTTTTGTTGCGTGTCATTACTGTATTTTTGGGTCTTTCCCATAGAGTTGGATGACTATGGGAATTTGGCCTGTATGTCACCTCATATTTATACCCCAGGGAAACAGAAAGTCATGGCCTACCACTTAAGTGTTCTTAATCACTCAGGTGTACTTAAAACCATGAAATATGAATGGAAATATACATCATTTAGATTTTACTCATTACAATTTACAGGGGTGCCAATAATTGTGAAAAATATGTATGTATTTCAGTTGTTTCACATTAATTTACTCAATTGAAGGTTCGATTTTTGTGAATATTTTTAATGAAAGACAGAGAATAAATGGCAAAGGCATTTTTTTCACAGTCCGTTTTGCTGATATTTGCCATGGGTGCCAATATGAGTGGATGGCACTATCTGATATGCAGCACCACAGATAGCAGTCAGATAAAATTACAAGAGAATCTGACATTCAGGGCAGAGCACAGAGCAGTGGACTGTACATAGTGCATGTCTGGTGAAGTTGCAGTGGATAATCAAATCTTCTAAACTTACAGTAGGCTAGATTTTTTTTAATAATAGCTATAAACAAAGAAAATACAGTGCCATCTGTAATAATTGGGATAAGCATAACTTATTTTGGCTCTGTAATCCAAAGGTTGAGATTAGAAATGAAACAGTTACAATGACGTTAAAGTATAGATTCTTAGCTTTTATTTGAGGCTACAGTATTTCTGTGTATATTGGTTTCACTATAAACACTTTGTATGTGTAGTCCCACTAATTCAGGGCACCAATAGTATTGGAACAATAGGCTGGTCAAGTGTGTACTATCTCATCATTTTCTGCAGGCATAAGAGATCTGTTAATGTCTAATCTGAATTTTAGACTTTGCATTTGCCTTTGGAGTATGCCAAAGGTGTTTGTCAACATAGGACTAAAGTGTAAATGATGCAATTATGAGGAAGCCATTATGTGGCACTATGACTGCATGAACCCTGAGGCATAGGTACCACAAAAGGTTCAAGGGGTTCTATAGACAGTGTAAATAACACCAATTTAATTAGTTACATTGTAACATTGCATACAGTTCATAGCCAGCCAGTTAATGTTAGCTATTTAGCCAACTAAAGCCTAGCAAACCACCAGAGTTTGCAAGAGCCTATAAATAGTATGAACATTAATATATCAGCAGACCTTTGCCATTAGTAAGGTAAGAAAATGTTTGACTTACAGAGCTCTCTGTAGATTTGGATGATTAAACTGGTTTAGCAGTTACTATGTTAGTATTATATACTGTTTACTACCACAATTTGTGAATGACCTCACAGGAAATAAACAACACTAAATTCCACTAATGAAACTTTCTCATTAATGTTCAACCTTTTCTGAATGTGAGCCCTCAGAGTCTTCATTAGCAACTCTCCGTATGTTGAAATTTCAGCGTCTCAAAATGGCACAGCTTCCTCTTTCTACAAATTGCTCTTGCCTCTTACTATCGCTCTCTCTTCTCTGTCTCCTTCCCCTAACCCAGGCAGCTAACATCCCCCTTGTTTGCGAGCTTGGCATCGATAAGCTCTCCTTTGATGATTTCTCTCTGGACGTGGACGCCATGATAACCGCAGCCCTCAGGATGTTTATGGAGCTGGGCATGGTGCAGAAGTTCAAGATCGACTACGAGGTGAGAGAGGCTCTGACCCAATCCTCTGAAGTAGCTCGCTATTCAATCAAACATGCAGTGTGCTATTTACTCAGCAGCCTGCCAATGAGAAAATACAAAACCCTGGGAAAAGTACTGCTGCTTCTTGTACTACTGCTACTACCACCACCACCAATAACAATACGATCATTAGGACCACTACTACTACTACTACTACTACCACCAATA
>JACXGI010016490.1:0-15389 GCA_016801175.1 Esox masquinongy
CAAGATCCAACCACGTCCCAGTTTAACCAAGATCCAACCATGGCCAAGAGGCAGTCAGACTTAATTTAATATCTGCTGGTACTTGATGGAGTCCGGAATACCATGTATCCTTTTGTATTTTAATATTTTATATGATAGTTTAAAATAATTATACTCTTAAACCTGAGGCCCTTACATGACAAAATGTAAAAAAGTTAAAGGGAGATGCAGACTTTGTATAAGCATCATTTTGATGGAACTACAGGAGGCCTTTAGGACACCTAACTGGTACCTGTCAACTTTACATATCGTACCAAATGTGTCAAATATTGCCTGCAGCAATTATGATTGAAGACTGTCCCATATCCAGGCCACCACTCTTATATACTGTACATACACTCTGGATTAGTCAAATTCTAACAGTATCAAATCATTGTTTAGTCACACGTAGTGTAAGGAGCTACAGAATGTTCTGCATGGTTTTAAGTAAAAATGAACTCATCAATTATACCGCTTCACATTTAGCCTAGGGATACAGTCTTAAAGCATGCTGAAATACTAAACATGAGATGAAATACTGTGTTGAATTGAGAGGTGGTGCTAGTGCAGGGGAAGGCATTACAACTCAAAACTGTGAACACTATGTTTCTTCACACATGAGGTATTAAAATTCATCTTAGTATGAGAGTAAAACTGCTGATTTTTGTAAAGAAATAGGTATGCAGTATTTGTATAACAGTAATGACACTGAAAGAAACAAGCACTGTCTCCTGTTTAAATGTTCTAAATGTTTGATGTTATACATCAAGGAAATTATGGAAATAATCTCACTCTACTTAGCAACACACACAGAAAATTACAATTTAAGCAGACAGTGTACAATGAATGTGTGAGTTACAGAATACAAACCATCATCATCATCATAATAGACATGCTTTAGTTAACAGCCATTAGGCAAAACCAGCGGGGGCCGATAAAAGCCTGACAGAAAACCTGCTGAAATATCCAAAGGAGGAGAGAGAAAGGAAAGTGATATGAAGTGCTCTCTGGTGGCAAGAGAGCTGGGCATTGCAGTGTACTTTTGAGTGTGTACTCTCCGAGGCAGAAACAAGCTATTACAACTAGGTAGGGGTGAGAATTGAAAGAGTGGGGTGAGTTTAAACAGGACAGAGAGGAAGAGGAGAAAAAGACAGAAAAGAGAAGGAGAAAAAGAGAGAAGGCCAGAGAGAGGAACAAGAGAGCTTTGCTATACTGAGAGTCAGAGAGTCAAAGAGAAGTACATGAGGGATGTGAACAGCACAGTTGAAAAGAAGCAAACCAGAGAGAGACAATAATGAGACATTTTGAGCAAGAGATTCAGAAACCAGAAAGACCAGAGACAGAAAGTTGTGTGCTTTAGAGAGTCAGAGAGGAAACCCAGACACAATAGGAACCAAAAACACTAGGAACTGAAGACATTGGGAGCCAAAAACACTAGGAACCAAAGACGTCAGGAACCAAAGACACTGGGAGCCAAAGACACTAGGAATCAAGGACACTAGGAATCCAAGACATTAGGAACCAAAGACACTGGGAGCCAAAGAAACTAGGAACCAAAAATGCTAGGGACCAAAGACACTAGGAATCAAAGACATTAAGAACCAAAGTGCTGAGAGCTCGGCGAAGCAGTGGAGGCTGAAGGGAAAAAGAGGAGAGAGCTGTAAGAAAGTAATGGAAAGGCTGAGAGAGAATTAAAAAGAGCTGTGAGTTATGGAGACGCTGAGAGAAAGAGAGAACACAGAAGTGCAAGGGCAATGGAGAGCCAGAGAAAAATTAACGATTGATACTGATGAACTACAGATGCCATATCTTAATTTGAGCCAGTTAAACACTATTCCAATTAATCCCCAAACAAAGGACAGGTGAATTGTTATGTGGATTAGAATTTCTATTTCTAATTCCCATTTTTAGGGGTTGAGATGTTTTTGTTTAGGTCAAAACAGGTCTGGAATTTGTCTTGGAACTTGAATACATGTTAAATTTGTTGCTGTGCCAAAACATCTTTGCAACAATGAGATTAGAGAATTTCAATGCAGCATCTGCATATAGCCAGAAGATATGACCGGGGTATGAGAAATGCAGAGCCCTAGGAGATACAGAGAGCTACAAAGAAAGAAACTGGAATATTCAGCTATGGAGAAGCAAAGACAAACGTTTCAGACATGCAGCCCAATCAGATTGTTTATCTTTTCACCAATATCTTGACCAACCACATAAAAACTTTTCACATCAGATCTTTTTTGGTGCTGATCTGATTAGTCAAAAAACAATTTGTGGACAAATATCAGAATTAAGTGTGTAAACACAGCTGATGAGACCAGAGAGAGAGCTGAGGTGAGCAGCCAGAGAGGAAGTAAATGTACCTGGAATACTCTGCCTCCTGGTGGTCAGGGGATTTTCTGTGCCTTGTGAGTCCTTGTTCCCTTTAGAGTAAGGACCATCATCTGGAAGGAAGGGGACAGAAAACAGGGCTCAAATCACACCCCATTCCCTATATAGTACACTACTTTTGATCAGATCTAATGTTCTATGCAGTAAGTTTTCACCTCAGCCCAAGCTTACTCTAGGTCTGGTCAAAACCACTAAGCACAACAGCATTGGATGTGAGGGATATGTTGCAATATGACATTTGTCTGTAGAGTAGGCGCAGTGTTGGACCAGAAGATTTGAAGGTGGTGAGAGAATAAAGACCCCAGAAGGAGCATTTCTGTTGGGTTCCTTACATTACTAAAGAATAAAGGTTAAACATGTAAACTGTGTAGGAACCTTTATGAGTTATTTGAGCAAAACTTTGAAAAGGTCCTTTAAAAATGCCTCACCTCAAGAAAAATCAACTTTCCTCAGATTTTTTCAGTTTTAGAAGCCCCATAAAACCTCCATTTTGAAACTTTACTTTTTACAGTGCAGTATATTCAGCTGCATTTGTGACCAACAACAGTTTGTTTCAGTCATAGTCAGCATAGAACTGAAAAGACACAGCGTTCTGGTGGGTAGACTGCTATTGAAGAGTGAGCTGTGGTAAGGCCAGGATTTGCCTAAAAGGGACTTGGTAGATCAGTTGCCACCAGTGAGTCTGGTATTGTGCAACAGGGGGTCAAAGATTAGAAAATGACGTATTAGAAAATGATGCTGCTTGAAAGTATCTGAACCCTATGGAGATGGTCATTATTTTTGTAGATTGTATTAAAATAAGCTTTTTTCTAATGTAATAAAGACATTGCAAATATCGGACACAAACAAAAACATGATATATTGTCATTGTTTATTTAAAATAAGTGGTGTATTTAATAAAAACATGTGAACCCCTTTTTTCTATAGTTTGTGGCACCTTCATTATAGGCTTTTTTGCCCACTCCTCAAAGTCAGCCAATTGAGTGAGGTTTGAGGGGTGTCTGGCATGTACTGTCCGCTTCAAGTCTTGTCACAGCATCTTGATTGGATTAAGGTCAGCACTTTCACTTGGCCAAAAACTCAAATCTTCTTTCTCATGAGCCATTTTTTTGTAGATTTGCTTGAATGCTTTAGGTTGTTTTCTTGTTGGAAGACCCATTTTCAGCTCAGCTTTAGCTCCTTGACTAATGGCCCCACTTTTGTCAATAATTTTCTGGTATTCCACAGAATTCACAGTTCCCTTGAAGATGTGCATTGGACCAGGAAAGAAGCCCCAGATCTTGACATTCGCACCACCATGCTTGGCTGTGGTTATAAGGTTATTTTGGTGTTAGGCAGTGTTGGGTTTTTAACATAGAAGTTTTTGATTGTGAACAAAATTGTCAATTTTGGACTCATCTGTCTAGAGAATAGATGACCAGAAACCTCAGGTTTATTCGGGTGGTCTCTGGCAAAGAGACCGGCAGTTTGTATTTTTTTGACAGCAGAGGCTTTTTCCTAGCAACCCTCCCATGAATGGCATTTAAATTCAGTGCTCTTCTTATTGTTGAAGAATGCACATCAACCTTAGATACAGCAAGGGAGGTCTGCAAATCTCCACATGTTGTGTTTGGGTCGGCATTTACCTGATTTATTACTTTTCTTGTGCTTCTTGGGGATATTTTGGAAGGGCGTCCACTTCTAGGCCGAAATGCTGTCATGTTAAATGCTCTCCATTTGTAAAATGATTTGCCTCACAGTGGACTGGTGCTCAAATCTTTTTGAGATGGTTGTACAACCTTCTCAGGCTCTCACGCCTGATGTCCTCTGAGATATACTTTCCACTCGACATGGTGTATTTTAAATTCACCTGTAGGGGTAACAACAAACTGACCATGTTTCTTGTTTCTATTTATCAGAGTCCTGCACAAACACTTTCCTAAATATCCCTCCTTTGATTGGTTCCTTTGGTACCAAATTATTCACCCACCTGATTCTACTTACCTACTTGATTTAACCAATGCAACTTGGGGTTCACTTATTTTTGCACATACACATACATGCACATACACATGTTCTCATTTAGTTTTTCAACTACACGCATTATTTCCTCTAAACTGACATATGGAATTGGTAAATATAAACCTGTTATGTCAGATAAAAATACTAGTTCAGATTAAATAAAGATTTCATGATGAACATTAAAAAACAGTAATTGCACATCCTTTCAGGCAGCAATGTATGTTTCAAGAGAATTCAAGATCCATAAACTCACAGCATACAAGCTGTTGTGCTGGTCCCAGGCACAGGATGGGGCTTCTAACTGGACTTCTCTATTTAAATTAGGTTTGGTAGACTGCATTCAGGCCTGGTATACCCAATCTGTAAGCATTAGTAATTGGGAATGATTTGGCTTTATGGAATGCATTTTGAATAGTGAACTGAGAACTTTCTCAGTCTTTGAAAATACTGTCATCTTTGGAAAATCACTTAGGAATAAAAACAACACGTTTGCAGCATGACCTTCTTGCCTCCAGCTGAATTCTTATATGTATGGAAATTATCAGATCATTGCTAGAATAACATAATACACATGACACAAGACAAGGTGCAGGAATAAGTATTTCACAGTATGAAGAAGGCTCGTTTTGGTGAACAGACCTTTTAACAGTTCCCCTGTTCACAGATATCTCAGGATCTGAAAAACTGTTTTGACACCCCACAATAATAATGAAGAATCTAACATTATCTAAAATAGAGCCCTCAAAAGTGTTCAGTGTCTATAGTACAGTGAAATATGTATATAGAAGTATACATAATGGAAAGGTTTCTAGTAGACATACAGGGCTCTATCTGAGAAATATTTACAACATTTAAACCTACCAGTAAGCCTTTGTATTTTTCATTCATAACAATTATTTTGAAATGTATTTAAGCATTTATAATGTTATTCCTTCAATGGTCAAAGCACTGTGCAATCCGTAGCTGGTCAGTGACCCCGGTGGTGGTTTATGGGGACTGAGTGTGGGCACGCTCCATGTCCTGCTGGCTGCCTCCGGAAGGTTCCAGCTCTCCCTGGGGGTGTTGGTGGGATTCTTGATGCAGCAGGTAGGGGTGCTTACACCACCTTGGTATCGTAGACCACTATGCAATCGTTCGCTTGAGGTAAAAAGCAGCATTTGTATTTTTATGCACAAGGTAGCATCTTCTGAGTTTCGAAACCGTGAGCTCTTAATTTTCAAAGACAGAGCAGTGGAGCTCTTTGTTCCAGACCCATCATGATTGATTTGCAGGCCAGAAAAGGGCAATAATTAAAACAATTATATGTTTTTTATATACATGGGCTGGTGAGTTATGTTTTACTTCCCCTCAAAACAATTTTATTACCTACCAACCTGGACACACCATCCAACCCAGACACAACCTCTGACCCGGACACACCATCCAACCCAGACATAACCTCCGACCCGGACACACCATCCAACCCAGACATAACCTCTGACCCGGACACACCATCCAACCCAGACATAACCTCCGACCCGGACACACCATCCAACCCAGACATAACCTCCGACCCGGACACACCATCCAACCCAGACATAACCTCCGACCCGGACACACCATCCAACCCAGACATAACCTCCGACCCGGACACACCATCCAACCCAGACACACCATCCAACCTGGACATCACGTCCGACCCGGACATAACCTCTGACCCGGACATAACCTCCGACCCAGATATAACCTCCGACCCGGACATAACCTCCGACCCGGACATAACCGCAGACCAGGACATACCCTCTGACCCAAACATAACCTCTGACTAGGACATACCCTCTGACTAGGACCTAGCGTCTGACCAAGATGTAAGTCGTATAAAGTGAGCAGGTAAAAAATATGAGATTAGGGGCCAATTATGGGTCACATTTCAGTGCACAAATGGAAACAGATCCACACACACACACAATTTGATTCACAAATGCAGAAGCAATGTTTGTTTGTTGACAGTGAGTAACATTTGGTCATACATGGATAGTGAATGACATTTGGTCATACATGGATAGTGAATTACATTTGGTCATACACGGATAGTGAATTACATTTGGTCATTTATGAATCGCGAATTACATTTGGTCATACATGGATAGTGAATTACATTTGGTCATACATGGAAAGTGATTTACATTTGGTCATACATGGAAAGTGATTTACATTTGGTAAAAACATGGAAAGTGATTTACATTTGGTCATACATGGAAAGTGATTTACATTTCGTCATACATGGAAAGTGATTTACATTTGGTCATACATGGAAAGTGAATTACATTTGGTCATACATGGAAAGTGATTTACATTTGGTCATACATGGAAAGTGATTTACATTTGGTCATACATGGAAAGTGATTTACATTTGGTCATACATGGAAAGTGATTTACATTTGGTCATACATGGAAAGTGATTCACATTTGGACATACATGGAAAGTGATTTACATTTGGTCAAACATGGAAAGTGATTTACATTTGGTCATACATGGAAAGTGATTTACATTTGGTCATACATGGAAAGTGATTTACATTTAGTCATACATGGAAAGTGATTTACATTTAGTCATCCATGGAAAGTGATTTACATTTGGTCATACATGGAAAGTGATTTACATTTAGTCATACATGGAAAGTGATTTACATTTGGTCATACATGGAAAGTGATTTACATTTAGTCATACATGGAAAGTGATTTACATTTGGTCATACATGGAAAGTGATTTACATTTAGTCATACATGGGAAGTGATTTACATTTAGTCATACATGGAAAGTGATTTACATTTGGTCATACATGGAAAGTGATTTACATTTGGTCATACATGGGAAGTGATTTACATTTGGTCATACATGGAAAGTGATTTACATTTGGTCATACATGGAAAGGATTTACATTTGGTCATACATGGAAAGTGATTTACAGTTGGTCATACATGGAAAGTGATTTACATTTGGTCATACATGGAAAGTGATTTACATTTAGTCATACATGGAAAGTGATTTACAGTTGGTCATACATGGAAAGTGATTTACATTTGGTTATACATGGAAAGTGATTTACATTTAGTCATACATGGAAAGTGATTTACATTTAGTCATGCATGGAAAGTGATTTACATTTGGTCATACATGGAAAGTGATTTACATTTGGTCATACAGTGAGGGAAAAAATTATTTGATCCCCTGCTGATTTTGTACGTTTGCCCACTGACAAAGAAATTATCAGTCTATAATTTTAATGGTAGGGTTATTTGAACAGTGAGAGACAGAATAGCAACAAAAAAATCCAGAAAAACGCATTTCAAAAATGTTATAAATTGATTTGCATTTTAATGAGGGAAATAAGTATTCGACCCCTCTGCAAAACATGACTTAGTACTTGGTGGCAAAAGCCTTGTTGGCAATCACTGAGGTCAGACGTTTCTTGTAGTTGGCCACCAGGTTTGCACACATCTCAGGAGGGAATTTGTCCCACTCCTCTTTGCAGATCTTCTCCAAGTCATTAAGGTTTCAAGGCTGACGTTTGGCAACTCGAACCTTCAGCTCCCTCCACAGATTTTCTATGGGATTAAGGTCTGGAGACTAGCTAGGCCACTCCAGGACCTTAATGTGCTTCTTCTTGAGCCACTCCTTTGTTGCCTTGGCCGTGTGTTTTGAGTCATTGTCATGCTGGAATACCCATCCACGACCCATTTTCAATGCCCTGGCTGAGGGAAGGAGGTTCTCACCCAAGATTTGACGGTACATGGCCCCGTCCATCGTCCCTTTGATGCGGTGAAGTTGTTCTGTCCCCTTAGCAGAAAAACACCCCCAAAGCATAATGTTCCCACCTCCTTGTTTGATGGTGGGGATGGTGTTCTTGGGGTCATAGGCAGCATTCCTCCTCCTCCAAACACGGCAAGTTGAGTTGATGCCAAAGAGCTCGATTTTGGTCTTATCTGACCACAGCACTTTCACCCAGTTCTCCTCTGAATTATTCAGATGTTCATTGGCAAACATCAGATGGGCATGTACATGTGCTTTCTTGAGCAGGGGGACCTTGCGGGCGCTGCAGGATTTCAGTCCTTCACGGCGTAGTGTGTTACCAATTGTTTTCTTGGTGACTATGGTCCCAGCTGCCTTGAGATCATTGACAAGATTGAGATTGACAGTAATTTTGTGTTTCTTCCATTTGCGAATAATCGCACCAACTGTTGTCACCTTCTCACCAAGCTGCTTGGCGATGGTCTTGTAGCCTATTCCAGCCTTGTGCAGGTCCACAATCTTGACATCCTTGGACAGCTCTTTGGTTTTGGCCATAGTGGAGAGTTTGGAATCTGATTGATTGATTGATTGCTTCTGTGGACCTTTAAGAGTGTGCTCCTAATCTCAGCTCGTTACCTGTATAAAAGACACCTGGGAGCCAGAAATCTTTCTGATTGTGAGGGGATCAAATACTTATTTCACTCATTAAAATGCAAATCAATTTATAACCTTTTATAACATTTTTGACATGCGTTTTTCTGGATTTTTTTTTCTATTCTGTCTCTCACTGTTCAAATAAACCTACCATTAAAATTATAGACTGATCATTTCTTTGTCAGTGGGCGAACGTACAAAATCAGCAGGGGATCAAATAGTTTTTTCCCTCACTGTACATGGAAAGTGATTTACATTTGGTCATACATGGATAGTGAGTTACATTTGGTCATACATGGATAGTGAATTACATTTGGTCATACATGGATAGTGAATAACATTTGGTCATACATGGATAGTGAATAACATTACATAACGTCACATTAGAATACATTATTTGGAGAGCTATGAACAGGAGTTTTCATTATTCATGTAATGCCGCAGTATTCATTTCCCTTTAACTTGATCCATGAATTAATACTGTCAATCTGAACTTCTGTGGGGCCTACCATCAATACCGTAACTGTACCTGAAGTTGAGTTCATTACACCTTCTATTAGATAAGTCTACACACACACACTCAGAGACACACTTATCCGGTAAGGTACATTTCAATACCACTGTCAACAGAAATGAAGCAACAGAATAATCTGTCTTTATTACAGTTTGACAGGCAGTCAGCCAGAGGACTCTTTCTCTGCTCTTTCTAGTCCACTTTGCTGAGCACTTTGGTTATTCCACATATTTCCTACCTTTTTTACAAAGACAGATCTCCCATTTGACTGGCAGTTATACCTGTGTGCAAGTTAGACGAGTGCATAAGGTGTGTGTGTGGTCTGACTAACACCCTAGTGCCAGAGCACCTGCCAGTGCATTCATTTTGACCCAAATGCTGCCCTATTCCTTATTTAGCACACTATGTTGGACAGGCCCGGTAAATCTCCTGTCTAAAGAAATGCACTGCATAGGGAACTGGCTGGGGTTTGGGAGAAGGACAAAATGACTGAATACGAAAAAGGGATGAAGAGCAGCTGTGAGTCTAGAGATGTAGTAAGAATATGATCCAGAGATAAGTAACCTTGGCTGGAGGCCTTAGAACACATCTACATGAACTATTTTAATATGCCCTGTTGTTGTCCACACATCTGTCACTCTCTCTGTTGCTGATGACCTTATTGACTCAACATTAAATAAGTCAATTACAGTTTAACAAACAAACTGGTTAAAGGGAAAGTTTAAAATCTTATTCGGGTGATATTCATCTTAACTGGTGTTTCCCATGGTGTCATATCCATGATGAGCAATTCTGTCATTTTCGCCCACCCTTTGAGTTAGTATAAATAACCACCCAGATTTTCTCACAAATAGACTCAAATCACGTCTATTACCTGCCACAAAGGGAATATAGCGTTTACTTTCTTGTACAGTATTCTACGATGAATTAAATAATGCAATTCCAAAAATACAAATAACAGTGACTCTGAAAAGGTCCTGTGATGCTGCTTCAGGAGGTGAGATAAAGGTCCTGTGATGCTGCTTCAGGAGGTGATATAAAGGTCCTGTGATGCTGCTTCAGGAGGTGATATAAAGGTCCTGTGATGCTGCTTCAGGAGGTGATATAAAGGTCCTGTGATGCTGCTTCAGGAGGTGAGATGAAGGTCCTGTGATGCTGCTTCAGGAGGTGAGATGAAGGTCCTGTGATGCTGCTTCAGGAGGTGAGATGAAGGTCCTGTGATGCTGCTTCAGGAGGTGAGATGAAGGTCCTGTGATGCTGCTTCAGGAGGTGATATAAAGGTCCTGTGATGCTGCTTCAGGAGGTGATATAAAGGTCCTGTGATGCTGCTTCAGGAGGTGATATAAAGGTCCTGTGATGCTGCTTCAGGAGGTTATATAAAGGTCCTGTGATGTGGCATCAGGATGTGAGATAAAGGAAACATGAGCTGGTGCCTGGACATGCCTCTCAGGTCATTGTTGTGATTCTTTGTGTGAGTGAGTGACATCCTGCATTTCACAATTGTTTTGATGAACGCTTTTCCTGACGCAGCTTAGCTCCCAGATTACCCAGCCTGCCCCATTTCTACTCCCAGCCTAACCACCCCTACAACCCACACCCCCCCACCAGCTTCCAAGCCTCTCTGCCGTATCAGTCTCTGCATGCATTGATGAAACACTCGACTTTGCACAGCTTTAATCCATACGCTGGAGGGCTTAAATTCTTCCTAGTCACCTATCAAATGAGACGATTTAGCCGTGACGCCAGGCTTGTTACCTAACTTTGGAAGCTTAGCATCATCATTTTTTCTCATGCTTGTCTTAACTTTCTAGTTCTCCCAAAATCAGCTCAACATTAAAAGCATCGAAGTTGGCTTCAAACCGCAGCCGGTCAGAAACAACAGAAGGTGGAATGCTAATATACCGCATAATGGAATATTAGAACTATTATTTGACTTAATTTAAGAGATAGGGTTAGAGGTTTTGCTTGAAGAGAAATGTAAATGCTTTTAATGTCCCATTAGGTGTTTGTTGTTAAAACTTTCTCTGTAATTTTATAAATGTTTCTAGACTCTTACAGAGTCTGTTTGTGTATAATGATTGTTTCATACCAATGCATTTAAGAGACAGTTGAGGAGTTTTTGTAGTGCGGGATGTGTTGATTATATTAGTGTTTTTTTAGTGCAGGTGGTCTTGATTATATGAGTGTTTTTGTAGTGCAGGATGTGTTGATTATATGAGTGTTGTTGTAGTGCGGGATGTGTTGATTATATGAGTGTTGTTGTAGTGCAGGATGTGTTGATTATATGAGTGTTGTTGTAGTGCGGGATGTGTTGATTATATTAGTGTTTTTTTAGTGCAGGATGTGTTGATTATATGAGTGTTTTTGTAGTGCGGGATGTTTTGATTATATGACTGTTTTTGTAGTGCGGGATGTGCTGATTAAATGAGTGTTTTGTAGTGCAGGATCTGTTGATTAGTGTTTTTGTAGTGCGGGGTGTGTTGATTATACGAGTATTCTTGTATTGCGGGATGTGTTGATTATATGAGTACTGTTGTAGTGCGGGATGTGTTGATTATATGAGTGTTTTTGTAGTGCGGGATGTGTTGATTATATTAGTGTTTTTTTAGTGCGGGATGTGTTGATTATATGAGTGTTTTTTTAGTGCAGGATGTGTTGATTATATGAGTGTTGTTGTAGTGCAGGATGTGTTGATTATATTAGTGTTTTTTTAGTGTGGGATGTGTTAAATATATGAGTGTTTTTTAGTGCAGGATGTGTTGATTATATTAGTGGGTTTTTTTGTGCAGGATGTTTTGATTATATTTGTGTTTTTTAGTGTGGGATGTGTTGATTATATGAGTGTTGTTGTAGTGCAGGATGTATTGATTAGATTAGTGTTGTTGTGGTGCAGGATGTGTTGATTATATGAGTGTTTTTTTAGTGCGGGATGTGTTGATTATATTAGTGTTTTGTAGTGCAGGATGTGTGGATTATATGAGTGTTGCTGTAGTGCAAGATGTGTTGATTATATTAGTGTTTTTGTATTGCGGGATGTGTTGATTTTATGAGTGTTGTTGTAGTGCAGGATGTGTTGATTATATTAGTGTTTTTTTAGTGTGGGATGTGTTGATTATATTTCTGTTTTTATAGTGCAGGATGTGTTGATTATATGAGTGATTCTCAAACATGTTTGGGGAAAATTAAAATGTAGTAGCTACTTTAATCACTTTACTAATTTATAAATGCAATTTAATGTAAACACAGCTGGGATAGAAAACTGGTTAATCAATTTTTAGCATCAACACCAACACAAAAGCTGAACATTGCACATACCCATGGTCTGAAATGGCACCTTATTAGCTAAAACACTGCTATGTTTTCTGGTTATGGAACTAGTTCAAAGTAGTGAACACACTGCCATCTGACTTTTTTAAAACTATTTTTAACTCAATAACAATGCATTTCCAGAAAATAGTTAATGGCTCTCTGCAATCAGGCATTTTCCCAACGCCTCTAAAAACAGCTGCCATTAAGCCTCTGTTAAAAAAGAGAACACTGGATGCATCTAAATTGAACAACTATAGACCTGTATCAAATCTCCCTTTTATAGCCAAGACCATTGAGAAGGTTGTCTTCAATCAGCTCAGCAATTTTGTGAACTCAAACGGTCTCCTAGATAAATTTCAGTCAGGCTTCTGACCTCACCGCAGTACTGAAATGGCTCTGATAAAAGATTTAAATGATATACGGCTGAATACTGATTCTGATAAAATAACAGTTCTGGTTCTATTAGATCTCAGTGCAGCATTTGACACTGTAGATCATAGAACACTTCTAGACAGGCTGGAAAATTGGTTGGACTCTCTGGGTCAGTCCTTAATTGGTTCAGATTTAATTTAGATGGCTGGAGTTACTTTGAACTACCATAGCTATGCAGATGATACTCAAATATATATGGCTCTCAAACTGTATGACAACTGCACAACAGACTCACTGTGTAACTGTATAGAGCACATAAATTCCTGGATGAACCAAAATTGTCTACAATTAAACCAAGATTAAACAGAGATGTGTTTGGCGACAAAAATAAGATAACTTTTATTAGTAATCTTATTTTGGATTCTCTAGCCCTAAAAACCAGGGACCAAATGCGTAATCTTGGTGTTCTGATAGACCTCACGTTCAACAGTCATATCAAAGCGGTCACCAAAACAGCATTCTATCATCTAGAAAATATAGCCAGAATCAAGGGCTTGGTCTCCCGAACAGACCAAGTGAAGCTCATCCATGCTTTTATGTCTAGTAGGGTTGACTACTGTAATGGCCTCTTAACTGGACTCCCCAAAAAGACTGTAAAACAGCTGCAGCGCATTCAGAATGCTGCTGCTAGAATGTTAACCAGGACCAAGAGAACGGAGCACATCACTGGTTCTTAAGATTTGCACTGGCTTCAAGTCAGTTACAGAATAGATTTTAAAGTGGTGCTTTTGGTTTATAAATCACTGAATGGCTTAGGCGCCAAATACATTTCTGATATGTTTGAAGAGTATAAACTGAGCAGGGCTCTTAGATCCATGAACTCAGGTCAGCTAGTAGAGCCCAGAGTCCAAACTAAACATGGCAAAGCTGCGTTTAGCAGTTATGCTGCACACAACTAGAATAAACTACCAGAATATCATAGACGTGCCCCAAACGTATCAATTTTTAAATCCAGGGTAATAAAAACACTTTCTTTTCACGTGCCTATGACTGAGCGCTTAAACTTAACCACACTGTTTAGCCTTACAGTTTTTACAGCTTCCTCATAGAATCTATTACAGAACCAGTTATGTTTTTATTTTGTTTTTTATTCTACATTCTTATATAAACACGGTAAGACATTGTGCTGGAGATACAAATGAATAACTACTTCTGTTCTTAGCCATGACTTGCTACTGCTGAACTACAAAGAACTACTGCTGTTCAACTGTTCAGCTGTTCTCAGTTTATAGGTGATTAGAATGCTGTCTCATGGTGGAAATTACAAGACCATTGTAAATGGTATAGAAACTTGCATTTTCTCAAAAATTTGCAACAATTTCAAGGAGTATGAATAATGTTGGACATGGCATTTTTCGTAAAAATGTGAAAAAACAGAAATAGTTACGTAATTCATTTGTATCTCCAGCACAATGTCTTACCGTATTTTGTCACTTGTTTATGTCATTTCCAGCCAGAAGAAACCAATTGGTCAAATAAAAATTCACTATAGCTCAAAATTTGGCATGGGTATGAATACTTTTGGGCTTAACTGTACATATCACGTTTTCTATATTAAAGGGATAGTTTGTCTAAAAATGATATTTATCCAAAAATACACTTACCAAATGTTAGTCTGGAATGGACATAGAGTCATTTTTTCCAAACATCCATTATTCAGCTCTGTCCCCTGCTGTAATTAGCATTCATAGCATTGTCCAAATTCATGAATGGAAACTGTTCGTCCCACTACAGCAAAGCTGCATTGCAAGTGGTACACTACTCCAAAATCTTTAAACTACAGTGCCTTGCGAAAGTATTCGGCCCCCTTGAACTTTTCGACCTTTTGCCACATTTCAGGCTTCAAACATAAAGATATAAAACTGTAATTTTTTGTGAAGAATCAACAACAAGTGGGACACAATCATGAAGTGGAAAGAAATGTATTGGATATTTCAAACTTTTTTAACAAATAAAAAACTGAAAAATTTGGCGTGCAAAATTATTCAGCCCCCTTAAGTTAATACTTTGTAGCACCACCTTTTGTTGCGATTACAGCTGTAAGTCGCTTGGGGTATGTCTCTATCAGTTTTGCACATAAAGAGACTGACATTTTTGCCCATTCCTCCTTGCAAAACAGCTCGAGCTCAGTGAGGTTGGATGGAGAGCGTTTGTGAACAGCAGTTTTCAGTTCTTTCCACAGATTCTCGATTGGATTCAGGTCTGGACTTTGACTTGGCCATTCTAACATCTGGATATGTTTATTTGTGAACCATTCCACTGTAGATTTTGCTTTATGTTTTGGATCATTGTCTTGTT